>JAJPUD010004297.1:0-11385 GCA_023553655.1 Myrmecobius fasciatus
TGGGTAAGATAGAACACCAATTAGGAATGACTAGATAGATTGAATGTAGTTTCTAATATGTACCCAATATTAGGAAATTTTTAAAAGCAATTCCTAAAATGAATAATCCCTAATTTATATTCACTTCATTTTGCACACAAAAATAAGAACCTTTCTAACAATTAAGTTGGAGTTCAAAGAAGAATATTCAATATGTAATAAGCATTCATAAACATTAAAGAGAAAACATTCTGGTCATCTATCTTATCATTTACATCCAAAACAGTTGCTAAAAGCCAAGTTCACATTTTACATATTAATTCAGTGTAATTTCAGTTTGTGCATTTAATATATCAACAAAAAGTTATTTTTCACTTCTTACTTAGCAAAACATTTCAGGAAATCATACAGGAAATTGCCCCTGGTAATTTAAAATCTATCTGACCATAAAATATTGTTTAATTGTATTTATCCTAAAACTATTATTTTTGAGGTTCAAGTGATACTATTTCTTTTCCAAAGATATTTTTAATCACAAAGTATTAGGGACAGAAGGGAACACAGAGAGGATGAAATGAAGGAAATAGGATTAAACAATTTTTTAAAAGATATATCAAGGAAAGAAAGAAAGAAAAGGTAGCTAGAAATGGGAACAGGGTCAAGTGAGGATAAATATGAATATCATTGAAGACAGATAAGAAAAAGTTACTAAATATCTTTGGATCTTGGAAAAGAGGAAATAGAACATATAAACCCAGAGATGAAGGAACAGCAAAGCAATGAATCATGATAGATGGGAATAAAACCAATCTTCTACTGTTATAATAAGTTTATTAAGGAGGGAAGAAAGATGGCAGGGAGAGGAGGGACAGAACATTTATTAAGAACTTACTGTGTACCAAGCATTAATTATCTTATTTGATCCTAAGAACCCTGGGAGGTTGTTACTATTATTATAACAATTACATAATTAAGGAAACTGAATACAGAGAGAGTTGCTAAGGAGTATGTAGCCCGGAAGAAACTGAGGATGAATTTAAACTCGTGTTCTGGCCTTAGAACTCTTATAAATTGTATCACCTATCTGTCTCTTGTAAGTTTATTAATTATTAGCTGTCTTATGCAGATGATTTCCTGTCATGACAACAGATAGTTTTATACAATCATATATCATGATGGGGAGAACAACTGTTAAAAAGATGTCTTCATGCCAATGAGCAGTTAGGGATCATTAAAAGACCTGAACAATTTCCAACCTGCAATGCCCCCCCCCCATTTTTGGTACTGTCTCATTTCCAATTTAATGCCTGTTCCAAATGGATTGTCCATCTAAATGTTGTTGGATGACCTGAGCCACAAGACGTTTTCCAACCCCTCATTTATGTATTTTAGATTGTTAGATCAATCACTTTAATAATCACACTTTGACTGAAGAGGACGTAGAATGCTATGGGGCATACTTTGTAACAGTAGTGAACACCTTTGGTAAGCATTATCTTCCTGTTTTATGCTTCAGCTGAAGTTAATCATCAGACACTGAATAGCTATCTGTTATACATTTATCAAAATATCTTGTTTGAAATTAATAGCAACATACCAGATATATATTTCTTTGCTAAAAGATATTGTTTTAAGGTTATGTTTTCTCTGCTAAATGCTTTTTTAATTAACAATGATATATGATTACAATATACAATATTATACACTATATATTCTTCAGAAGTAAAAACAAATTAATATGAGAGGCCTGAGTAGATAAAATATTAGGGTTCATGAAAATCACTAATTTCATGGTCCATTCTTCTTCTATTTTACAATCAATGACAGAAATATAATCATCTACTAACAATTCACAGAGTACATTTTACATTTCATCTAATTAGTCCATATTTTTAAAAAATATATCACCACTAGAAAATGGGTACAAATTTTGAATAATATGACTTACATAGCCTTTCTACTTCTTACTCCACCTTTAAGCATGCAGTTTTCACAATAATTGGAGATTTATGGGCATTAGATCATCTGTCCCCACTTCTACAGGAACTTTGAAAGAATGCAAAGATACTATCAGTGGCTTTTTCCTCATGTCTTTAAAAATATTCATATCTGATCTCGCTTGACCAGGTTTCTACTATATGCTCTCTTAAAATTCTTTCCCCTGACCTACATCTTGAAAGAGTGGTCTAAATTCACTTTCTCTATTGCATCACTACCATTCTCTCTATAATCCCCTCCTCTCTTGACTTTTGTCCCTATTAATTTTGCAGGAATTCAATGACATACACCCTTTTTAGTTTTCACTGAGCTTTCAGCAATATGTGATGCTATTGATCTTCAAGAAAATTCTCTCTTTACTTGTCTTGGTTTCTCTGCTTCTCAGTCTATATTTTGAGCATCTTCTCTGATTTCTCTCACCAGTCATATATAAAACTTTCCCAAAGTTTTGAGCCTCTAATCCTCTTCCCTGAGTATCTCATGATAAACTTCTATGACTTTTATATATGTTTCCCATTTGTTAGACACAATACATTGCTTTGCAATGTCGTTTGTGATTGTTTTCCCCTCCCCCCAAAAAAGTATGATTTTACCTTTACTAAACAGGTGATAAGTGCTTGCTGATCAAGTATTAGGTGATTTACTCCTTTGTATAACCCATAGTCATATATGCATAAAACAGACACTCATTAAATATTAGACTATTGTAACAGGCTGCTTACTGATCTCTCCCTAAAGTCTTTCTTGACTGGATTGACACTTCAATCCATTCTCCATTCAGCTGTCAAAATGACATTCCTAAAATGCAAGTAAGTCTTACTCTATCAACCTCCTATTCAATCAACTCCAATGACTTTTCTATTACTTGGAGAATAACATATAAAATTCTTTGTTTAGCTTTAAAGGTTTTCATAACCTGTCCCCTTTGTAACTTTACAATGTTCTTACATCTTATTCACTTTCATATAAACTCTATAACAGTATTTGCTGGTCTTCATACACAATATTCCATCTGTAGACATTGAGTGATTTCACTGGCTGCTTTCTCTCCATCCCTAGAAAATTTTCTCCTCATATTTACCTCTTAGTTTTCCTGGTTTCCTCATCTTCCTTATTCTTAGTCCTTTGCCTCTGAGACTAACCCTAACTTATCCTATCTCGGTGCATAGTTGTTTGCCTGCTTTTCCCCCTCAATAGACTGAGCTTCTTGAAATATGGTCTATTACCTTCTTTTGTATACTCAGAACTTGGCACAGTGTCCAACATATAGTAGGAATTTAATAAAGTTAGTTGAGTGACTGATTTTAGAATTTTATTGAAGACAATATTGGTACAAATAAATATAAAGAGAAGCAGATGAACAATGAAAGGTTTTCTTAATTTACCTTTGTCTGGTATGCTGATTATTTGTTTTTTCAGTATTATGGATAAGAATGAATATACAACAGGGAAGGAGAAGCTAGGAAAGAAACAATATATTTAGATGAGAAGTTTAATTGCTAGAAAAAAGTTAGAAAGTGCAAACAACAAATAAATAAATAAATATTTGGTGAAAACCTTAACCATATTTGCCAATCTTATTTCCATAAATAACAATATTTATTATGTATTTACTATGTTTCAGGGACTGTGATAAGTTATAATTAAATGCTAATACATTTATATACAATATACTCATGTATTTATATATAACGCTTATAAAATGTGTATGTAATACATAAATGTTTATATATAACACATATATCCTATTTGAAATATTATTATCTTTTAATACTAATATTAAGGCATGGAATGATTCCCACCTCATTGGCAATCATTTTAGTAGTTCTAAGAATAATAAGGTACATGGCTAAACTGAAGTAAATTTTTTAAAAGATAGATTTATTGCATTATATCTTTAACTCCTCATATTTTCCTGTCTTTAAGTCCTACTAAAAGCTTCCTCCCTTCCACTTAAAAAAGTATTTAAAGCCAAACACAAAGTCAGCTTATAAGGATCTCATCAAGAGGTGGCAATTTTGAAAGGCAATAAAACCTTATTATTGTTAAAAAGATGCAAACATCACAGAAAATGAATAAGCAGTGCAATTTTTTTTACACTTTAGACAGTACATCCAAGGGAGCAAATAATGTAGAAAAATAAGGGTGATAGGAAAAAAAATGAGTATAGACTGCTTTACTATTTACAATCTGTGGTATCAAGGGCAACAGGAAAAAACTGCATATTATGACACATTTCCAACATAACTACATAAAATGCCTTTGGAGTTGATGCTTAATTGTTATTCACATTATCCTTGAACAAATGAACATCTCTGAAATTCAGTCTTTTAAAAATAACTTTGACAATAAACTCTAGTGACATTGTCCCTCTTGTCTCCATTGTGAAAGCTTCCCACTCAGAAAAGGCATATCTTTTTTCATTTAAAAGTCACAATCTGTACTGAAGATCCAACACAATTTCAAAATTCATGTTAATTTTATTATGATAAAATACAATAAGCCCACTTCATGTACATGCTGAGGAGTTGGTAGACTGAGAATGTGCTAGATTTCAGTAGCATTTATAGATAATGTGCAGAGTCCTGTGAATGTAGCTCCCCAGATGGAGAAAGGTGGGAAGCCTGCCTCTAGGAGAGTTGTGGAATGAAAATCCCTTCAAGAGCATGCAAAGAAATTGTATAATTGGGTATGGCAGGCTAACAATGTGATGAACAGGAAGCTCTTGGAATGGCTTTGGAGAATATTTCAAGAAACATTCATCAATTTCTATCCCTCTCTCTTTTTTAGTGGATCTCTGCTTCTAGTTTGACCCCTTGACTGATGGTGGCTGGTGAAAGACAATGCATAAATGAATACAAATATGTATATATATACATATAGTACATATATATGTAGTGTCCATATATATATACATATACATATAGTACTTATAATAGTATATACCTTAGAATGAATTTCTAAATGTATAATAGACCAAAATATAAAAGTTATATTATTAGAAAGAAAGAAAAACCTTAAGATTAGCATAGGTTTATTTATATGGTTTCCTTCACAATTATGGGCAAGGAAAAATGCTGGATGAAGGATAGATGAGATCATATCCAGAAGCAAGAGAAGAGGCACAAGGGATTCCCACCTCTCTTCAGAACCATAGAGAAAGACTGCATGGAAAAACTAACTAATAAGGAATTTCCATTGGTCCTTATTCTCAACATGCTTTACTAGAGATCAGTGACTTTTTTTTTTAATTGGGATCCTGACCTCACTTTCTCTCTCCATCTTTCAGAACTCATTCAGTACATATCATATATTTTCTTTTTTTTAAATTAAAGCTTTTTATTTGTATAACATATGTATGGGTAGTTCCCCAGCATTGATCTTTACAAAGCTTTCCATTACAAATTTTACCCCCAGTCCCCTCCCCTCCCCTAGATGGTAGGAAGTCCACTACATGTTAATAATGTTGAAATACTTGACAAATTGTTCAAGAAAAATCCTATCTACAAGAGAAAAAAAGAAAATCAGAGAAAGGAAACACAATGCAAGCAAACCTCAATAGAGAGCATGAAAATGTTATGTTGTAGTCCATATTTCATATCCCTCTCTCTGGGTGTATATGGTTCTCTTCAGTGAACAATTAGAACTGGTTTGAGACAATTCTTTGTTGCAGAGAGCAATGTCCATCAGAATTAATCATCATGTAATATTGTTGTTGCTGTGTATAATGATCTCCTGGTTCTGCTCGTTTTACTCAGCATCAGTTCAAGCAAGTCTCTCCAGGCTTCTCTGAAATCGTCCTGCTGGTCGTTTCTTACAGAACAATAATATTCTATAACATTCATATACCATAATTTATCAAGCCACTCTCCAATTGATGGGCATCCATTCAGTTTCCAGTTTCTAGACACTACAAAAAGGGCTGCCACAACATTCTTGCACATGTGGGGCCCTTTCCTTCTTTTATGATTTCTTTGGTATATAAGCCCAATAGAAACACTGCTGGGTCAAAGGGTATGCACAGTTTGATAACTTTTTGAGCATAGCTCCAAATTTCTCTCCAGAATGGTTGGATCCGTTCACAGTTCCACCAACAATGTTTTAGTGTCCCAGTTTTCCCACATCCCCTCCAACATTCATCATTATCTTTTTCTGTCATTTTAGCCAATCTGACAGGTGTGTAGTGGTACCTCAGAGTTGTCTTAATTTGCATTTCTCTGATCAACAGTGATTTGGAGCAACTTTTCATATGACTAGAGATGGTTTTAATTTCATCATCTGAAAATTGTCTATTCATATCCCTTGACCACTTATCTATTGAAGAGTGGTTTGAATTATTATATATATATATGAGACAATTCTCTATATATTATAGAAATGAGGCCTTTATCAGAACCACTAAATGTAAAGATGATTTCCCAATTTGATGCTTCCCTCCTAATCTTGTGTGCATTAGTTTTATTTGTGCAGAAACTTTTTAACTTAATATAATCAAAATTATTTATCTGGTGTTCAATTAGGAGTTCCAGATCTTCTTTGGACATAAATTTACTCCATCTCCATAGGTCTGAGAGGTAAACTATATTAAGTTCCTCTAGTTTGCTTACAAAATCACTCTTTATATCTAGATCTTGAACCCATTTAGATCTTATCTTGGTATGTGGTGTTAAGTATAGGTCAAGCCCTAATTTCTTCCACACTAGTTTCCAATTTTCCCAGCAGTTTTTGCTGAATAGCGAGTACTTATCCCAAAAGCTGGGGTCTTTGAGTTTATCAAACACTAAATTGTTAAGGTTATTGCCTAGATTGTCCTGATAACCTATCCTATGCCACTGATCGACTGCTCTATTTCTTAGCCAGTACCAAATGGTTTTGATGACCGCTGCTTTATAATATAGTTTTAGATCTTGTACAGCAAGGCCACCTTCATCTGCCTTTTTTTCATTAATCCCCTTGAAATCCTTGACATTTTGTTCTTTGAAATGAACTTTGCTACTATTTTTTTCTAGATCTGTAAAATAATTTCTTGGGAGTTTGATTGGTATGGCACTAAATAAGTAGATTAGTTTGGATAGTATTGTCATTTTTATTATATTCGCTCTGCCTACCCAGGAGCACTTAATGTTTTTCCAATTGATTAGGTCTAATTTTGTTTGTGTGGAAAGTGTTTTGTAGTTTAGTTCGTATAGTTTCTGACTTTTCCTTGGCAGATAGATTCCCAAATATTTTATCCTATCATCCGTTATTTGGAATGGAATTTCTTTTTGTATCTCTTGCTGCTGAATTTTGTTGGTAATATATAAAAATGCTGATGATTTATGTGGATTAATTTTGAATCCTGCAACTTTGCCAAAGTTGTGAATTGTTTTTAGTAGTTTTTTAGTTGAGTCTTTAGGGTTCTGTAAGTATACCATCATATCATCTGCAAAGAGTGATCATTTGGTTTCTTCATTACCTACTCTGCTTCCTTTTATCTCTTTTTCTTCTCTTATTGCTAAAGCTAACATTTCTAATACAATATTAAATAGTAATGGTGACAGTGGGCAGCCTTGTTTCACTGCTGATCTTATTGGGAATGGTTTTAGTTTGTCTCCATTACATATGATGCTTGCTGATGGTTTTAAATAGATGCTACTGATCATTTTAAGGAAAAGCCCATTTATTCCTATACTCTCTAGTATTTTTAATAGGAAAGGGTGTTGGATTCTATCAAATGCTTTTTCTGCATCTATTGAGATAATCATATGCTTTTTGTTAGTTTGGTTATTAATATAATTAATTATGCTGATAGTTTTGCTAATATTGAACCAGCCCTGCATCCCTGGTATAAATCCTACTTAGTCACAGTACTATCCTAGGGATGACTTTCTGTAATCTCATTGGTAATATCTTATTTAAAATTTTTGCTTCAATATTCATTAGGGAAATTGGTCTACAGTTTTCTTTCTCTGTTTTCACCCTACCTGGTTTAGCTATCAGCACCATATCTGTATCATAGAAGGAATTCGGCAGTATACCTTTTGTGCCTATTTTCTTTTTTTTTTTAATTTTTAGTAACTTTAAAATGTAAGAACAATGTCCAGTTAGTTATTAATTGAGGTAATGCTAGTAAAAATGTGGCATATTTATATAAACATTGATGTGTATACAAAAATCCCTAAATATAGCTTGTAAACATGATATTAAATTTTTTTGAAAATAAAAAAAAATCAAACTAGATTTATTTACATTTATATCTTTCACATTTGCAGTATCAACAATGAAATAAAATAAATATTGTCTAAAATTGGTCATTTTAATATCCTCTGTTCTTTTTCCTTCCACTGGACTATTACTTAATTAATTTTGAGTTTCTTGAGAGCATGAACTGCCTTTTGTCTTTTTCCCCCCTTAGGCAATTGAGGTTAAATGACTTGCCCAAGGTCACACAGCTAGGGAATGTTAAGTGTCTGAGGCCAAATTTGAACTCAGGTTCTCCTGACTTCAGGGCTGGTGCTCTATCCACTGTACCACCTAGCTGCCCCTGCCTTTTGTCTTTGTATCCTCAGTTCTCAGCCTAGTGTTGAAATTACAATAAATCTCAATTGAATGATTGACCATTGATGCACTAACACTATATGATTGAGGGCCATTTTATATTTTCTTTCTATAAAGAGTTGCTTTGCCCAAAATATGCATATATGAGTCACTAGCTACTCTGTTCTTAGTTGGGCTCATTCTCAGAAACCAGATTGTAGTGTTGCTTGTGTACATAATAAAAGCCTTTCCAACAAGATAGAATTTTCTTCTAGTGGTGGAAATTCTTTTAGAATTTCTATCATCCATCAGTCAATCAACAATCATGTAGGAAGTGCTGATGAAGGAGGTAGTATACTAAGAACTGATGATCTAAATGGAAAAAATGAAATAGTAACTAGCCTGAAAGATTTTACATTATATTGGGGAGAATAACATTTATACATATACATAGAGACAAAATATATACCAAATAAATAGATTGAAAATAATGCCAGAGCACTGGTTACTAGAAGGAACTCCAAAGATCAAAGATATGAAATTCTACAAAAAAAAAAAAATCCAAACGTTTGACATAAAATCTCCACCTTGCTAATCATTTAGTGAACTTAATACACAGATTTCATGTTTTCTACATATTTTTGACACATCTAAAATTGGACAGCAAAATGATTTTTAAATTTAAAAACAATATATTTATCTATTTATTTTTGACAATATTGCTTTATGAATGTTAGGAGAGAAAAATCAGAACAAAAGGGAAAAACCATGGGAGAGATTAAAAAAAAGAAAAAAGAAGTGAACTTAGCATATGTTGATTTACATTCAGTTTCCTTAGTTCTTTTTCTGGATGCAGATAGTATTTTCTGTCCAAAATCTATTGTGATTTCTTGGACTCACTGAAGCACCGAGAAGGCCAAGTATTTCATAGTTGATCATTGCACATTCTAGCTGTTATACCATACAATGTATTCCTGGTTCTGCTTGTTTCGCTCAGCATCAGTTCATGTAAATCTTTCCAGGCCTTTCTAAAATCAACTTGTTCATCATTTTTCATAGAACAATAATATTCCATTACCTTCATAATTCTTTTGTGCCTATTTTCTCAAATAGTTTGTATAGTATTGGAATTAATTGTTCTTTGAATGTTTGGTAGAATTCACATGTAAATCCATCTGGCCCTGGAGATTTTTTCTTAGGGAGTTGGTTAATAGCTTGTTCTATTTCTTTTTCTAAGATGGGGCTATTTAAATAATTTATTTCCTCTTCTGTTAACCTGGGCAATCTATATTTTTGTAGATATTCTTCCATTTCATTTAGATTTTCAAATTTACTGGCATAAAGTTGGGCAAAGTAACTCCTAATTATTGCTCTAATTTCCTCTTCATTGGAGGAAAGTTCTCCCTTATCATTCTTGAGACTAATAATTTGATTTTCCTCTTTCCTTTTTCTTAACAAATTAACTAAACGCTTATCTATTTTGTTGGTTTTTTCGTAGAACCAACTCTTAGTTTTATTTATTAACTCAATAGTTTTCCTATTTTCAATTTTATTAATTTTTCCTTTTATTTTTAGAATTTCCAATTTTGTATTTAATTGAGGGTTTTTAATTTGTTCTTTTTCTAGTTTTTTTTAATAATAAGCCCAATTTGTTGATCTTTTCTTTCTCTATTTTATGCAAGTAAGCATCTAGAGATATAAAATTGCCCCTTATAACCGCTTTGGCCGTATCCCACAAATTTTGGTATGTTGTCTCCTTATTGTCATTATCCTGGATGAAATTATTGATTGTGTCTATGATTTGCTCTTTCAGCCATTCATTCTTCAGGATTAGATTATTTAATTTCCAATTAACTTTTGGTTTATTTTCTCCTGGCCTTATATTGCATGTGATTTTTATTGCATCATGATCTGAAAAAGATGCATTTACTATTTCTGCCTTTCTGCATTTGATTTTGAGGTTTTTATGCCCTAACACATGATCAGTTTTTGTATAGGTTCCATGGACTGCTGAGAAAAAAGTAAACTCCCTACTGTCTCCATTCAACTTTCTCCATAGATCTATCATACCTAACTTTTCTTTTTTTTTCTTTTAATAAAGCTTTTTATTTACAAAACATATGAGTGATTTTTCTACATTGACCTTTGCAAAAAGTTTTTTTTTCCCAAGCTTGTCCCCTCCTTCCCCCCACCCCTCACCCCTAGATGACAGGTAATCTAATACATGCTAACTAGGATAAATTATATGACAATACAATACATGTATACATATCTATACAGTTATCTTACTGCACAAGAAACATCCGATCTAGAAAGAGAAGAAGAAAAAACAATCTAAGAAGGAAAACAAAATGCATGGAGATATTCACAGAAAGCGTTAAAATGCTGTGTTGTGGTTCACACTCAGTTCCCACAGGCCTCTCTCTGGACGTATATGACTATCTTCATCGCTGAACAATAGCAACTGGTTTGAATCACATCATTGTTGAAGAGAACCATGTCCATCAGAATTGGTCATCGTATAGTCTTGTTGCTGTGTATAATGTTCTCCTGGTTCTGCTGATTTCACTCAGCATCAGTTCATGCAAGTCTCTCCAGGCCTCTCTGAAATCCTCCTGTTGGTCGTTTCTTTAGAACAATAATATTCCATAACATTCATATACCCTAATTTATTCAGCCATTCTCCAATTGATGGGCATCTTTTCAATTTCCAGTTTCATGCCACTACAAAAAGGGCTGCCACAAACATTTTTGCACATGTGGGTCCCTTTCCCTCCTTTAAAATCTCTTTGGGATATAGGCCCAGTAGAAACACTGCTGGGTCAAAGGGTATGCACAGCTTGATGACTTTTTGAGCATAGTTCCAAATTGCTCTCCAGAATGGTTGGATCC
>JAJPUD010004297.1:21385-40460 GCA_023553655.1 Myrmecobius fasciatus
CCTTCTGGGTGTAAAATATCAGGGCAGTTTTCTTTTATGATTTCCTGGAAGATAGTGTCTAGGTTCTTTTTTTCATCGTGGCTTTCAGGAAGCCCTATAATCCTTAGATTGTCTCTCCTAGATGTATTTTCCAGGTCAGTTGTTTTTCCTAGGAGATATTTCATGTTTTTCTCTATCTTTTCATTTTTTTGTTTTTGTTTGACTGATTCTTGAAGTCTTGATGAGTCATTCATTTCCAATTGTTCGATTCTAATTTTTAATGTCTTATTTTCTTCAGTTACTGTTTTTAGTTCCTTTTGCAATTGACCCATTACATTTTTTTGTTCATTGAATTCTTTTTCCATTTTTTCTATTTTATTTTGCAGTGATCTCATTTCGTTTCCCCAAGTTTCTTCTAATTCTCTTTTAAGATCCTTTATGTTATCTTCAAAGAAAGTCTTGTGACATGGAGACCAGTTTATGTTTCTCTTTGGGGCTTTTTCTGGAGTTGCTTTACCTTTAGGGGCCTCAGGATTTGAGGTCTGTTCTTCCCTTTCTCCATAAAAGTTGTCTATGGTGAGAGTTCTTTTTGTTTTTTTATTCATTTTTTTTAAAGGTATGAGGTCTGTTTAAGGCAAGGGTGGGACAGCTGCTTTAATTTGCCCTAGGGCAGTTCTGCTGATTGAGTTATTTCAAGAACTGGGCAGTTCTGCTGATTGAATAATGTCAGGTGCTGGGCAGTTCTGCTTTAGTTCACCCTGGGGCAGTTCTGCTGATTGAATTATTTCAGGTACTGGGCAGTTCTGCTGATTGAATTATTTCTGGTGCTGATCAGTCTTGTTGATTGATTGATTGCCTTAGGGTGCTGTGTAATGGCAGCTAGGTCCGATGCTCATCAGGGGTTCAGTGGTTCACAATCTACCCCCCACAAAAGGCAGACCCTCCAAACCACCTGCCCACAATCAGGACAGATTGGCCCAAGAGGCCCCCAGAAGACTCCCAGGTGTGTGAAAAGCACAACGCTCCCACTCCTGTTCCAACTCCTGTTCCAGCTCCCTGTTCCAGCTCCCTGCCCTGGTCTCCCTGTGCTGCAGTCTGGGTTCAGCAGACCACCCCCCTGCCCAATTAAAACAGACCTGTTTTGAAGTTTTTCCAGAGTATCTTCTTCTAGAATTGTGTTGTCCTCCAGATATTGTGGATTTTTTGCTTCAAAATCAGTCTAGAGGCTTCATATTTTGTTGGTTTGAGGGGAGGTTAGAGGAGGTTACAGAGGCTCCTGTCTGATCTCTACCACCATGGCTTCACCCCCGGAAGGAAGATGATACCTAACTTTTCTTTTCTTTTTTTTTTTTTTGGCAGTGCATAAGTATGAAAGATTTTATTTTTTAAATGAATTTATCATTTCTTTGATTTTTACATTTATTTTTAAAAATTTTTGAGTTCTGAATTCTCTCCCTCTCTTCTGTTCCTGCCCCACCTCCGAAGCTTACGGCCAGGATTAGCAGAAGTTACATGAAGCATTTGCATGAACTTCACTGTGATAGACTCATTGTCAAGAGAGTTGCCAGTGGGGTCAAAAAGTCCTGGGTTCAGTTTCTGGTACTGACATATACTGCCCATGTGATCCTGGATAAGTCATTTCATTTTTAATGATTTGTCTCATTTCTAAGATTATAAATTTCTTTTCCTGCTTCTTTTTTTTTCTTTTTTTTTAATTTTCTTTTTTTAATTTTATTTGCATAACATATGTGTGGGTAATTCTTCAATAATAACCCTTACATAGCTTTCCGTTACAAATTTTTCCCCCAACTCCCCCCCTCCCCTAGATGGCAGGATATCCACTACATGTTAATTATGTTAAAATATTGGCAAATCGAATATATATATACATATTTCCAAACTTGTCATTGTTGTGCAAGAAAAATCTTGTCTACACAAACGATATATCAGATAAAGGAAACACAATGTAAGCAAACATCAATCAAGGAGTATGAGAATGTTATGTTGTGGTCCACATTTCACATCCCTCTCTCTGGGTGTATATGGCTTTCTTCAGTGAACAATTGGAGGTGGATACCTAACTTTTCTAACAATTGGTTTACCTCCCTAGTTTCTTTCTTATTTATTTTGTGGTTTGATTTATCTAATTCTGAGAGATCAAGGTTGAGATCCCCCACTAGTATAGTTTGGCTATCTATTTCTTCTTGCATCTCTCTTAATTTCTCCCCTAGGAATCTGGATGCTATTGCACTTGGTGCATATATATTTAGTATTGATATCATATATTTTCTCATCTTTATGCTTTCTCCAATTTCTGTTTTGCCCATTACCTTGTTCAAATGAGTTCCTTTACTATTTGCTATATGTGTTCATTGTGGTATCTGGTGGAAAGGGGTCAAGCTTTGGATATAGGATTGGGGGCTCCCCTTCCTCCATTAATAATTAGTGATCAGGAATTTTGTTAGAACCTTAATCTATTTCCCTTAGACTAATAATATTTAAGGGAGCAGATAAAATATAAATCTAAGCTGTAGCACCCTCTCCCTTTAATCTCAACTTTCTCCTCACAGAAATTAAAGTCTCTCTTGGGAAGGGTGGGGGAAGGGTGGAAAGGAGAATCTGGAGATATTTCTTTATATCTCCCCGCTGCCACATCAAGAGTCAGACCAAACACATAAGAAAAATGTTTCCTACTTTACTTAGCTCTTTTGCTCTTGCCATTTACATGCCAATCAGTGATTATCATGGGAACTGAAGGATGTCTATTTTCCCCATCCCATACACAGCTCTTGTGGTTTTCTTGAATGGGGTTCGGGAGATACTTCAGGAAATGTAAAACAAATCAAAGATTTGACATGCATTAAAATATATATTTCCACCTCAAATCACATTTGTTATCTGGATTCAGGGACTTCCAAATGGCACTAGCCCAACACTTTAAAAAAAAAAGGAAATAGAATTACTCTCATCCCAGGTTTTTAGTTGAATTTTTTCTGTTGTTTGATTCTACAAGATAGCTTTTGTCACAGTATATGCCCTATCAAGGTCTGCTCTTTCCCAGGAGAAGAGCCACCCTGGGAGATATAGAGAAAGCCAAGATTTGTCTAAAGTGGTTCAATAGCTGAGGAGCAGTAAACAATAGCAACGAAGAGTTTTGTAAACATTTGAGGAGATACTAAGACTAAGAGAGCAGCCCAATAACCTCACCAGAGGATAGTGGGGAGACAAGCTGAAATGCATAGCCTTAGGTTTCTGCTTTCCAGGTGGCAGTCCTAGTACCACAAATTCCTTCTGTATACCTTGCCTAAAGTTTCCTTGTCCAAGCAAGTTCTTTCTATGCTCCTTCCAAGTATATTCCCTGGTTATACATGTTCTATTTGTATGTGCCTTCCATGTGAATTCCCTGTGTGCATATCCTTCATATTTTAACTGGAATCATGTATATTCTCTGTGTGCACACTCTCCAATGAGTATGTATGGTAACCTGTGGAAGATTGCTTCTTGTGTTCATGAGGGAATGGAAAATCTTTTCTTGTCACTTAATTTGTAATGCTGATTGGTGAAACACTTTTTACTTTAAACTAATGTGTCTTCTGGCCCTACAACAATAAACACAGTGATCCTTAGCTGTGAGTTTGAAGGATACTTACCCTAAAATTTCTTTAACCTGCTACATACCTTATTAGAAATTCTGAGGAAAAGGGTATTTTCAGTGATATGTAGTCAGAGAAATTGTTTCAAAATTTTATTACATAAAGTTCCAAATCTCTAATTTTGCACTAAGGAAAATATAAAATCCTAACATGATTACTTCCCAACATTCACTCAAAAATATTTATTGGTATCATCAAGATTTAATTTTTAACTAAAGGATAACGATTAGCTTTTATAAAGGTAGATAACATATTTATTTATTTATTTATTTATTTTTAAATTTTTATTTTATTTGCATAACATATGTGTGGGTAATTCTTCAACAATAACTCTTACATAGCTTTCCGTTACAAATTTTTCCCCCCAACTCCCCACCCCTCCCCTAGATGGCAGGATATCCACTACATGTTAATTATGTTAAAATATTGGCAAATCGAATATATGTATACATATTTCCAAACTTATCATTGGTGCGCAAGAAAAATCTTATCTACACAAACGATATATCAGATAAAGGAAACACAATGTAAGCAAACATCAATCAAGGAGTATGAGAATGTTATGTTGTGGTCCACATTTCGCATCCCTCTCTCTGGGTGTATATGGCTTTCTTCAGTGAACAATTGGAGGTGGTTTGAAACATTTCATTGTTGAAGAGAGCCATGACCATCAGAATTGATCGTCATATAGTACTGTTGTTGCCGTGTATAATGATCTCCTGGTTCTGCTCATTTCACTCAGCATCAGTTCATGTAAGTCTCTCGATAACATATTTATTAACAGGGGCAAGCTATCTATTAATAAATGAGTCCATGACTAGCTTCCATTAATGCTATACACCCCCAGAAAGAAGACAATTCCCCTTAAATAAGGTTTTGGGGAATACAGAACAAATAAAGAAAATTATATAGAATCAATTTTAATCTGACACACAACACAATCTGGCATTAGCATCATCTAAATTATACCATCTATCAATGCCCATTTAGTAGATATTTTGAAAATAGGAAATGTTTGCATTGTTTGTAGGATTGTATTAATAAAGAGGTGTGTTCTCTCTTTCACATTAAGTGAGATGTGTCTCACCGTACTGGTTCATAGCAGCAAAATTATTCCATGGCTATGGGTCAATATAAAGAAATATAAAATTACCAGATATATATTCAATGGAATTTACATTACAAAGAGGAAGGCAGTGTAGTAGAAGAAATAGTGAGCCATAAGGAATTAGGAAATCACAATTTCAAGATTTAATTCTCAATCATACTATCTGTGTAGCCACAATTTGTAATATTCTGCTCTTAATATTCTGGGCAATTTTATACCACTATAAGTTAAAGATGAGTAGCTTATCAGCAAAAAGAATTTCCATGTCGGAGAGAATGTTAAAAATCAGACCCAGACCCAAAAAACCCAAGCAAAACAAAAACCCAAACATTTTATACACACACACACACACACACACACACCACACATCACACACACATACACACACATGCCACAATTCTTGCTTTACAAAAATGTTACATTCCTTTAAACATGGTTTTGCATAGATAGTTCATGGGAACAAGAACTCAGGAATGATCAAGAGAGCAAATTTCAGATTCATTAAGACATAAATAAAAATAAATGGGTCATTGGTTCACAATATTTAGAGTTGGAAAGGACCTTAGAGTTAAATTAGTCCAATATGCCAAATCTACAGATGAGGTTATTGTAGCCTAGAGAAGTTCAATGATTTATCCAAAATCACTCAAATCAGATCAGATCTTCTTATGTCAAATGCATTATTCTTTACATTATGCCACTAGCCTAAAGAAAATGTGAAATGCTCAATTATTTAATGGTAAATATTATTCATTTAGTTAAATATATGGACATTTATTTATGGACATTGTTTGAAGGAACACATCTATTACTTAAAGAGAAGTATATCTATATTCTAACAGCACTGCCTGTCTCAAAGTAAAATAAAATACAAAAAGAAAGTGGTACTGTTTAAGCCATAAACATCAATATTGTATTAATCATATTTGAGTAATTTAAATATGAAATAAACTATAAAATATTAATTTTAAAGAAAGAGAAGAGAATGCCTACATCAAAATATTATTAAGCTTGACTATATTTTAAAAGTAATAATATTCAAAAAGGGTTATGACTTTCTCATATGAAATAGTCCTTGACTTTCATAATTCTTAAGCACTTTCTTTTATCATTTTGCTGATGTATGTTCTATTTTAAAATCAGAAGGATAATGGATGTGCTTCTTAAACTGTAAATTGGGTTTTATATCAGAGACCTGTCAGCGCCACGATGGGGTGACCTGACAGTGGTCTTGCATTTGCAGTCCTCCTTCATGTCTGCTTCTCAAGGTGATAGGGTCAGTCTTAAAGAAAGTGCAGGAGATTGCTTGATCCCTCAGGAAACATCTTAGAGCCATAATAACATTTACTGCAAGCTATAATCATTTTATGTTCTCCTTAACAGCTTAAAAGCAGAGCTATACTTTGCTGTCACATTTATTTGTATTAATCAAGGGCATTTAAGGTTTGAATGGATATTGTAAATTATATAAACTAGATTCTTTCAATTTGTATATAAGTCCTAAAATTTAGAAAAGTAGAGAACTTGCTATATCACTAATTATTCTCATTTTTTATAAAGCACCAAATTTCAGCTTTGTGACTCTTTTTAATCACAAAAGCTTTCTAAATGTTACTTTAACAAAAGGGGGCCCATTCAGTTGTGAAAACACAAATAAAATAAGCAAAATACATGGTAAACAAGTATAAATACTTGGTCAAAACATAGATAGAGGATACTCTGAGCTAAAACAAAAAGATAATTTTAATCAAAGTAAGCAAATTTTCTAAAAGTCATAAATTTAAAGGTGAAATTCTCATGACAAAAGGAAAAATGAATTTATGTATTAAATTGTGTATTCCATGTTATATATGTAAGCTGATTTGAAATCTGATCTCCTTAAACATGTTAGAATACTAAAGATACTTTCACATGATACATAAATAATATAAGGGGAGAAAAATAAGTGATGTCATTTTGGCATTTGGAGCCTTGTAAAGACAAAACTAGGGTTTTCAAAAAGCCATTTTAAAACATCTTTATTTTATTACTGTTAATTTCATCAAAGTAAAATGAAAAATTAGGGGAATTCCTCAAATTTCTCATGTAATTTGCATGCTGAGACTACTGTAGTTATTTGGTAAAACGTTGAAATATAAAGTATTAAGGTAATTCATAATATCTATACGATGACTAAAGTGATCACCTTTATTTTCAGAGAGGCTTAGGATAAGTCTATACTGCTTATAGTCACAAAATAGAATTACATATAATTTTAATGGAAACTTAATGAGAATTAACTTATATGAAAAAATTAAGCCTTAAGTAAAATGAATGAATGAAATATCATTTAATAATCACTTAGCATATATCAAGTATGATGCTAAAATGAGAAAATAAAAAAAAGATAAAAGCTAGTACAGGAAGATTCAGAGAATCTGGAAACTGGGGGACAGAAAAGAAGCTTCCCATTAGGAATAAATAATACAGAAAGCAAATAAACAATTCCAACCAAAAGAATATTAGAAAAATGCTCCCAGTGGATTCCTCCCCAGAAATACCTTAGTGTATCCCCATATGTTCATGAAAAACAACCTATTATTGTAATTAACATAAGTATTATTGTCTGTAATTATCTTTCTCTTTATGCAAAGGAGGTAGTGGAAAGAGACTAGACAGATTAAAATTCTGACTCCATGGCTTAGAAGGTATGTAGTCTTGTACAAAGCACTTTATCACTGTAAGCCTGTTTCTTCAGCTATATAATGGGGATACTAATATTTAGGAGACCTCATATCAAAATCAAATAGACACAGATTACTGCAGGCCACATACTGACTTAGAAAATCACAAATTAAAGGTATCTCTGCTGTATTTTTATTTAATTATTATCTCATTAAATATTTCCAATTACATTTTAATCTGATTCTAGATGCACTTAAGAGCAGCCTGATAATTTGACACCGCTGCTGAATTGGATAATGAACTAGTCCCCTAGTCAGTAAAACTAGCATTCAAGTCCTTATTCTAAGATAAGTGACTTTGTCGGTGTGACACTAGGCAAGTCTCTTAACCCTTAAAACAACTCTTTAAGGCCCTTAAATTACTATTGCTGATACAGATGGATGCTTTTTCATTGTGGGTTCCCTACAACAAAGAAATACCAAATCTATGCAAAACATAACTGCATAATTTACCTTAGAGAATCAAATCTTATGAAGCACTTTATTATGAAGAATTATTAATAATTGTCACTAACATATCATACTTTTTGATTTTTATAGTCATCAGCAAATTCTATAAGTGTCAAGGCATCATACCTAGCACTTCTAATGGAAGCTTCATTCATTTACCCTTCACATTCACCTTGTAGTTTGGTTTTATAGATATTGCTGGTCTAACAATTAGGAGTATGCTCTACCTCCTATAACCATCTATATAATCTGTCTGATAAAAACATATTAAAATTGTTGTATTTATAATATGTTAAAAATGAATGTGATCTGAATATTAAAGGTCATATTATACAAAATTTAGGAAAGAATAAGATCACATCCATAGCTAGGGGCTCACTTCTTAACAAAGCAGAGAGACAAGGATGACCACAGAAGATAAAATATGAAATGTTTTGATTGCATGAAATTGAAATTTTATATATGAACTAAATAAATTCAGTTAGAATAAAATAAACTCTCAAAGGGGAAAAAAGTGTTTGTATCAAGTATACCTGATTAAAAAAAATAATTCTTTTTGCTCAAATTTGTATTTCCAGCACTTAGCACGGGGTCTAGAACTTAGGAAGTGTTAAATAAATTCTGTTAAATTTAAAAATCTTATATTCAAGATACTTACGGAGCTGACATAATTAAGAATGATCAATTTACTCCTTTAAAGAGTCATTGGAAAATGAATAAAGGATTAAAAAAACACGGATTTCAAAAACAATACTGTAAACCATTAACAATAATGTTAAAGACTGCTTCAAATAACCAACAAAAAGAGAAATGCAAATCAAAACAAGTTTGAGGTTACACCTATAATATTGGCAAAGATAAGAGAAAATAGAAGTTGTCACTGCTGACTTGGCTGAAGAAAACACACGAATACACTATTGGGACAGATAATTTCCATTACAGGAAGTTATTCAGAGTTATGCAAAAGAGTATCTAAATTTTCCATCCTCTTTAACCTTACTAATAGGCATATACCCCAAGGTGGTCTGTCAGAAACAGAAATCCTATATATGTAAAAATATTCATATCAGCATTTTTGTTAATATCATAAGAACTGGGGACTAAATAGAAGTTTGAGGAATGACTAGCAAATTGAAGTACATGAATAAAAAACATATTATTGTACCAAAAAGAATGATGAACAGGAAGAATTCAAAGAAGTATATGAACTGAGGCAGAGTAAAGTAAGCATAACTAAGAAAACAATATTCATGACTAATACAATGGAAATGAAAAGAAACACACAAAAAAAAAGAAACTG
Organism: Myrmecobius fasciatus; assembly: GCA_023553655.1. NCBI lineage: Eukaryota > Metazoa > Chordata > Mammalia > Dasyuromorphia > Myrmecobiidae > Myrmecobius > Myrmecobius fasciatus. The sequence goes on from JAJPUD010004297.1 coordinate 30,599, forward strand.
TAATTTCCAATCTAGGCATTACAGAAGAACTGAGAAAATGGATGTCCTTCTTTTTACTAAAATGAAAGACTATGTGGTTAATGCAGCCAGATTTAGTCAATATTTTTATTAGTTTGTTCAACTGCTTTTTCTTAAATTTTGTTATATATTAAAATGGCATAATTTACTAGGAAAATTAGGGGAAAAAAGAAAAATTTCTTCAGTCAGTTATAAACTGTTTTGTTAAGCACCTATTATATGCCAAGCACTGTGCTAAGTGCTGGAGATATAAAGAAAAGTAAAAGACACTACCTATCAGGTCTCTAAAAGCTCATAATTTAAAGAGGGAGAAAAGAAGTAAATAACTACATGCAATCAAGTTATACACAGGTTAAAATGAAAATGATGATGATGGAGGGCAAGAGAAAGAAGGGAAATCAGGCTTATTATAGAAGGTAACATTTTATCTGGGAGTTGAAGGAAGAGAAAACCAGGAGGCAGAGATGAGTTGGGAGAGCATTCCAGGCATGGAAATTGTAAGGATGATGTCTGGGCTCAAAGAATAATAAGGAAACCAGTGTTACTGTATCACAGAGTATGTGGAATGGTGAGAGCTGGGAGGTGGAGGGAGAGGACAGGGTGGTTATGAAAAAATACGAATGGCAAAAAGATTTTGATCCTGGAAGTGAGAGTGAACCATGGAAGAGTGGGGAGTTAACATGGTCAGCCCATAAAGTTAGGAAGATCACTGACAACGTTGAAAAATGAATTGGAGCAGGAGTGGACTTGAGGTAAGCAGACCAACTAGCAGTCATCTCCTCTCTAGGTGGTGAAAAGGCTAAGGGAAATGGGGGAACAAGTTTTTATTAAATGTCTTCTATGTACTACACACTTCACAAATGTTGGATTCATGACAACCCTGGGAACTAGATGCTATTATGAGGTCATTTTACAGTTCAGGAGATTGATCAGTTAAATGACAAACAGGATTACATAGCTAATAAGAATCTGAGGCTGAATTTCAACTCAAGTCTTCCTGTCTCTAGGACAATCACCTATCCACAGTACCACAAACTGCCTTTAGTTCTCAGAATGAATTAGATTAAGCCAGATTAGGGCCTGCACTAGGGTGTGGTGAGAGAAGGAAGTATATGTATAAAATGTTAAAAAGGTATATTGATGATTCTTGGCAACAGATTAGATGAGAACTGAGGGCTGAGAGAGTAAAGAATCCAGAATAACATCTAGGTTGCAAACCTAAGGAACTGGGAAGAAGGTGTTATTTAAAGGAAGATAGGATCAGTTGGGAAGAAAGAGAATGAATTTTGCTTTGGACATATTGTCTATAGGATATCTAGTTTGAAATAGACATTTGGTACTTGGAAATGTGAGGCTGGAGATCAGTAGAGAGATTAATTCTGAATAAAATGATGTAAGGATCATCATTATAGAAATGAAACTCTGAAAAAATGGTGAAGTAAAAACAAAAGAAAAAACAAAAAAAAAGATAATTTTATAAAAATTGTAATGACCTAATCATCATCTTTTGAAAGTCACAGGTAATCTCATCTTCCCCTTTATCTCTTTGTCCCCTTTATCACATCCTGCTAGTTTTAAACATTTTTCTATTTTTTAGAACAAGCTATTAATCAACTCCCTAAGAAAATATCTCCAGGGCCCGACGGATTTACATGTGAATTCTACCAAACATTCAAAGAACAATTAATTCCAATACTATATAAACTATTTGAAAAAATAGGGAAAGAAGGTGTACTACCAAATTCCTTCTATGACACAGATATGGTGTTGATAGCTAAACCAGTTAGGGTGAAAACGAGAAAGAAAACTATAGACCAATTTTCCTAATGAACATTGATACAAAAATCTTAAATAAGATATTAGCAATGAGATTACAGAAAGTCATCCCTAGGATAATACACTATGACCAAGTAAGATTTATACCAGGAATGGTTTAATATTAGGAAAACTATCAGCATGATCAATTTTATTAATAACCAAACTAACAAAATCATATGATTATCTCAACAGATGCAGAAAAAGCATTTGATAAAATCCAACACCCTTTCCTATTAAAAACACTAGAGAGTATAGGAATAAATGGGCTTTTCCTTAAAATGATCAGTAGCACCTACTTAAAACCATCAGCAAGCATCATATGTAATAGGGACAAACTAGAACCATTCCCAATAAGATCAGGAGTGAAACAAGGCTGCCCATTGTCACCATTACTATTTAATATTGTATTAGAAATGTTAGCTTTGGCAGTAAGAGAAGAAAAAGAGATTAAAGGAATTAGAGTAGGTAATGAGAAAACCAAATTATCACTCTTTGCAGATGATATGATGATATACTTAGAGAACCCTAGAGACTCAACTAAAAAACTACTAGAAACAATTCACAACTTTAGCAAAGTTGCAGGATACAAAATAAATCCACATAAATCATCAGCATTTTTATATATTACCAACAAAGTTCAGCAGCAAGAGATACAAAAAGAAATTCCATTCAAAATAACTGCTGATAGGATAAAATATTTGGGAATCTATCTGCCAAGGAAAAGTCAGGAACTATACGAACAAAACTACAAAACACTTTCCATACAAATAAAGTCAAACCTAATCAACTGGAAAAACATTAAGTGCTCATGCGTAGGCTGAGCGAATATAATAAGAATGACAATACTGTCAGTACCATACCAATTAAACTCCTAAGAAAATATTTTACAGATCTAGAAAAACTAGTAGCAAAGTTCATTTGGAAGAACAAAAGGTCAAGAGTTTCAAGAGAATTAATGAAAAAAAAAAGCTAATGAAGGTGGTCTTGCTGTACCAGATCTAAAACTATATTATAAAGCAGCAGTCATCAAAACCATTTGGTACTCACTAAGAAATACAGTAGTCAATCAGTGAAATAGGATAGGATCACAGGACAAACTAGGCAATAACTATAACAATTTAGTGTTTGATAAACCCAAAGACCCAGCTTCTGGGATAAAGCTGTTTAACAAAAACTGCTGGGAAAATTGAAAACTAGTGTGGAAGAAATTAGGGCTTGACCCACACCTAACAACACATACCAAGATAAGATCTAAATGGATTTGTGATTTAGATATAAAGAGTGATATTATAAGCAAATTAGAGGAACATAGGATAGTTTACCTATCAGACCTGTGAAGAAGGAATAAATTTATATCCAAAGAAGAACTGGAACTCTTAATTGAACACCAGATAGATAATTTTGATTAAGTCAAAAAGTTTTTGTACAAACAAAACTAATGCAGACAAGATTAGGAGGGAAGCAATAAATTGGGAAATCATCTTTACATTTAAGGGTTCTGATAAAGGCCTCATTTCTAAAATATGTAGAGAATTGTTTCATATTTTTAAGAATTCAATCCACTCTCCAACCGATAAATGATCAAAGGATAGGAACAGATAATTTTCAGATGATGAAATTAAAACTATTTCTAGTCATATGAAAAGCTGCTCCAAATCACTACTGATCAGAGAAATGCAAATTAAGACAACTCTGAGGTACCACTATACACCTGTCAGATTGGCTAAAATGACAGGAAAAGATAATGACGAATGTTGGAGGGAATGTGGGAAAACCGGGACACTGATACATTGTTGGTGGAATTGTGAATGGATCCAACCATTCTGGAGAGCAATTTGGAATTATGCTCAAAAAGTTATCAAACTGTGCATACCCTTTGACCCAGCAGTGTTTCTATTGGGCTTATAGCCCAAAGAGATCTTAAGGGAAGGAAAGGGACACACATATGCAAGAATGTTTGTGGCAGCCCTTTTTGTAGTGGCTAGAAACTGAAGACTGAATAGATGCTCATCAATTGGAGAATGGCTGAATAGATTATGGTGTATGAATGTTATGGAATATTATTGTTTTGTAAGAAACAACCAGCAGGATGATTTCAGAGGCCTGGAGAGACTTTCATGAACTGATGTTGAGTGAAATCAGCAGAACCAGAAGATCATTATACACGGCAACAACAAGACTATATGATGATCAATTCTGATGGACATGGCTCACTTCAAGAATGAAATGTTTCAAACCACTTCCAATTGTTCAGTGAAGAAAGCCATATAGACCCAGAGAGAGGGATATGAAATGTGGATCACAACATAACATTTTCATGCACTCAATTGATGTTTGCTTGCATTATGTTTCCCTTCTCAGATTTTTTTTCTTGTAGATCCGACTTTTCTTGCACAGCAAGATAACTATAAAAATATGTATACACATATTCGACTTGTCAAGTATTTTAACATAATTAACATGTAGTAGACTTCCTGCCATCTAGGAGAGGGGTGGGGACTAGGGGGGGAAATTTGTAATGGAAAGCTTTGTAGGGGTCAATGTTGAAAAATTACCCAAACATATGTTTTGCAAATAAAAAAGCTTTAATAAAAAAGTAACAAATAAAATAATATAAATTTTTTTTTCTATTTTTATTGAACCTTTTCCAAATTGCCTCAGGTGGACAAAATAAAGAAGGAAATATGCAATTCCTAGGAGCAGATTATTCAAAGATTAACTCAGCTGAGTCAGGATTTCCTTTCCCCTTCCTTCCTAGGTCCCCACAGAACTTCAAGGAATTTATCATGGTGACATTAATGGACATATTTTATACACATAAAAGCAGGGAAGTCACTAAACTACTGTTTGTTGACATACCATTCTTATTCTCACTCCTACTTGTTGTACAAATCTCAAAACAAAGCATTTTAGGTTCAGTAAAGCTACTAGATTTTGAACTACTTCATAAAAACAAAAAAATCATGTCCCCATTTCTTTTTATTCTCTCTATAGAAACTAGTTTAGGTCATGTAGTCTCCTTTTGAACACTCTTTTTTATTAAGCCTGAAGTTCAGAATATTCACAGCAGTATTTCTCCTTTGCCTGGGTAATCCTAAACTGTTCCACTTTTATATGCTTATTCAACCTTTCTAAATCCAGGAAGATGTGGCTCAATTAGAAGATTGTAAGTAACACTAGGTGAATCTTGCACCTGTCTTATTTTTTGTCATTTTTCCTTTCATTTACTATAAAATATACATATTTATGTATTTAAGAGTTCTAACTTATATAAATCTTAATACTTTCTTTCCCTTTATTGACTGCTAATGGTACTGACGGACTTTGAATAGTTTTGTAGAAGTTGTCTCCCATCCAACCTAATATGTAATAAAAAAAAGGAAAGAAAACTTTGAAGAATTTAAAAATCCACAGTTTCTTGTACTACATTATTCAATGTGTAGTGACTACCTAATAGAAATCTGTCAATGGAATAGCACTATTAGTTAAATAGGCTGTATAGGATTCCAAAGAACCTGATCCTATTTTAATAATGAAAACTTTAATGTTTATAATCTAAACACAGGATGTTATTTTATACTAAGAAATACCGTATGAGGCAGGTACAGAAGTATTAAATAATGAAACTATAGTTCTGAATGCTGCAATGATTTTTATCCAGAATCACTCCAGCTAGTAACTGTCACAAACTGGATTCAGATGCAAGTCTTTATGACTTTAAATTCAATGTTCTTTCATTATGCTTTGCTTCCTCATTATCTTAAACCTGAACAGTGATTTTTAAAAAAATAATCTGTTGAATTAATCAAAAGGCATCCATTTTTCAAGGAGGAATAACAGTCACTACAAAAAGAGGAATTAAGAATCCAAATAAATAGGGGTATAGTAGAAGGCAGCAGGGTATACTGCTCAACTCAAATTTTCCCAGCAACAGGAATAAAAATAATCACAAAACACTTTCTACAAACACCTACACATTCACCCACATGAATGGAGGAAGCACAACAAAAAAGAAAAAAAGATGAAAAGTATATGAATTTATTCCTATTTTTGTCAAGCCAAGAGATCCTTCTATCAATTACAGTGTTGGTTCTAATCATGCCTTACCTTGAAATTGTTCCAGTCTCTACAACATGCATGATTAAAGAAACACAACAACCAAAACTCTGGTCTCCAGTGGCTAATACACTTGCATCCTAACAATTCCTTGGGTAGCTGGGGTAGGTGACATCAATTGCCATTACAACTCTTAATTTGCAGTCTGGAATATAGGATTCCACAGAGGCTGTCCACTGCTTCAAGCACTTCAGAAACTTATGACTACCAGTCTGACTACACAGCACCATGGTATTAGAATCCGATCATCAGGGTAACTAACCAGCAATATGGTTCCTTTAGGAACTAATAATAATTAAACCAATTCCCTGCTTCCCAACTTTAGATCTCAGCAGCCAATGGGCCAGATATCTAAGTCCAGAAAGCAATATGCAACACTTACCAGATCAAGTAACTATCTATAGATTCAGTGACTACTAGTTGATGGACCATTCCAATTATAAACCTCATCATACATAAGGCTAATAAAGCTTTGGCTTACAAAAGTTGGAGCACAGCCAAGTCAACCATCTTCATTTTCAGCTCTAGCTTCCAGCTTCAAGTCCACATGCCAGATTTTACTGAGAGACAGATAACCATTGCCATCTGCAATCAGGTGGTTACATGTAAGATGCTACCACTTGTAGGGAGTTGCTTACAGAACCAAAATCTCTGCAGGTACAAGTGTAACTTATAGCCCAATTGCAATCTTTCTAAGCCTGGCCATTTTAGCACTTTCACCCCTAAACAGAGAAAATGAATCAATTTTTAATAAAACAAGTTGTGATCTAGTAAAGATATTCTATAACATAACAGATGAGACAAATTCTCTTCAAAAACATAAGCTGAGATTGGTTGAGATGGAAGAAATACAAAAGTACAAAATAAAATGAATAATAAGAATGTGAAAGGAAAATTCTAGTTAAGAACATATAGAAGAGATAAAGAAATAATTTAACCTCTTCAATGTCTCCCCTCTTTTCTTTACAGCACATTTTTGTGCTTTCAAGGAGTAGGATTCTCTTTTTTTATCTCTTTTTCTTCCTCCTTTTCATGAAATATTAAAGAGTTATAATGTGTTTAAGCTGTTTTCAATCATTATATATGTTTTTCATTAATCATTGGAGATGGATCTCATATTTAGAATAACAAATTTCAAATAATTAATTGAAACAGTTCAAAAATTATGTGATTTGTAATACCCTATTATTTTTCCCCATAATTCCACCACCAGAAAAAGGAGGGAGCCAAAAGCATTAGAGGTCATTCTGAATTTTGGTTTCATGGATTACAATGGCTAAAGAATTTTTCAACTAGTGGCCATTTGACTGATTATTAGCTTCTTCTTCCTTGGATAGTAGATATAGTGTCACCATGACCATAGTTTAAATCTGTTTTTGGTAGCATCTACCAAGAAATATACTCTGTTGATATAACTTTCAATAAAGCTGTGATACACCTATGCCATTATGAAAAATTGAAGCAGGTCTTTTTTGGAAGATCAGCCCAAATATGAAAGGTATGTTTCTATAGCATAGATATATTTATTTAACTGTTGTCTCAGTTTCCTTATCTGTAAAATGAGATGGAGAAGGAAATGGCAAGTTACTCCAATATCTTTGACAAGAAAATGCAAATGAGGTCACAAAGAGTCCACTACTACTGAAATCACTAAACGGCACAACAGAAAAGATTCCCAAATAAAATCTAGGTTTTATCTCAATAGATGCAGAAAAAGCCTTTGACAAAATCCAACACCCTTTCCTATTAAAAACACTAGAGAGTATAGGAATAAATGGGCTTTTCCTTAAAATGATCAGCAGCATCTATTTAAAACCATCAGCAAACATCATATGTAATGGAGACAAACTAAAACCATTCCCCATAAGATCAGGAGTGAAACAAGGCTGCCCACTGTCACCATTACTATTTAATATTGTATTAGAAATGTTAGCTTTAGCAATAAGAGAAGAAAAAGAGATAAAAGGAATCAGAGTAGGTAATGAAGAAACCAAATTATCACTCTTTGCAGATGACATGATGGTATACTTAGAGAACCCTAGAGACTCAACTAAAAAACTACTAGAAACAATTCACAACTTTAGCAAAGTTGCAGGATTCAAAATTAATCCACATAAATCATCAGCATTCTTATATATTACCAACAAAGTTCAGCAGCAGGAGATACAAAAAGAAATTCCATTCCAAATAGCAGATGATAGGATAAAATATTTGGGAATCTATCTGCCAAAGAAAAGTCAGAAACTATACGAACTAAATTACAAAACACTTTCCACACAAATAAAATCAGACCTAATCAATTGGAAAAATATTAAGTGCTCATGGGTAGGCAGAGCGAACATAATAAAAATGACAATACTACCCAAACTAATCTACTTATTTAGTGCCATACCAATCAAACTCCCAAGAAATTATTTTATAGATCTAGAAAAAATAGTAGCAAAGTTCATTTGGAAGAACAAAAGGTCAAGGATTTCAAGGGGATTAATGAAAAAAAAAAGGCAGATGAAGGTGGCCTTGCTGTACCAGATCTAAAACTATATTATAAAGCAGCGGTCATCAAAACCGTTTGGTACTGGCTAAGAAATAGAGCAGTAGATCAGTGGCACAGGATAGGATATCAGGACAATCTAGGCAATAACCTTAACAATTTAGTATTCGATAAACCCAAAGACCCCAGCTTTTGGGATAAATACTCACTATTTGGCAAAAACTGCTGGGAAAATTGGAAACTAGTGTGGAAGAAATTAGGGCTTGACCCATACCTAACACCACATACCAAGATAAGATCTAAATGGGTTCATGATCTAGATATAAAGAGGGACTTTGTAAGCAAGTTAGAGGAACGTAATATAATTTATCTCTCAGACCTGTGGAGATGGAATCAATTTATGTCCAAAGAAGACCTGGAACTCCTAATTGAACACCAGATGGATAATTTTTATTATTTTAAGTTAAAAAGTTTCTGTGCAAACAAAACAAATGCAGACAAGATTAGGAGGGAAGCATCAAATTGGGAAATCATCTTTACATTTAATGGTTCTGATAAAGGCCTCATTTCTAAAATATATAGAGAATTGTCTCATATATATAAGAATTCAAGCCACTCTTCAATAGATAAGTGGTCAAGGGATATGAACAGACAATTTTCAGATGATGAAATTAAAAGCATCTCTAGTCATATGAAAAGTTGCTCCAAATCACTATTGTTCAGAGAAATGCAAATTAAGACAACTCTGAGGTACCACTACACACCTGTCAGATTGGCTAAAATGACAGGAAAAGATAACTATGAATGTTGGAGGCGATGTGGGAAAACTGGAACACTAATACATTGTTGGTGGAACTGTGAATGGATCCAACCATTCTGGAGAGTAATTTGGAGCTATGCTCAAAAAGTTATCAAACTGTGCATTCCCTTTGACCCATCAGTGTTTCTATTGGGCCTATATCCCAAAGAGATCTTAGAGGAGGGAAAGGGACCCACATGTGCAAGAATGTTTGTGGCAGCCCTTTTTTTAGTGGCTAGAAACTGGAAACTGAATGGATGCCCATCAATTGGAGAGTGGTTGAATAAATTATGGTATATGAATGTTATGGAATATTATTGCTCTGTAAGAAACAACCAGCAGGACGATTTCAGAGAGGCCTGGAGAGACTTGCATGAACTGATGCTGAGTGAAACGAGCAGAACCAGGAGATCATCATACACAGCAACAACAGTATTACATGATGATCAATTCTGATGGACATGGCTCTCTGCAACAAAGAATTGTCTCAAACCAGTTCCAATTGTTCGCTGAAGAAAACCATATACACCCAGAGAGAGGGAAATGAAATATGGACCACAACGTAACATTTTCATGATCTCTACTGACATTTGTTTGCATTGTGTTGCCTTTCTCTGATT
>JAJPUD010004297.1:45460-64467 GCA_023553655.1 Myrmecobius fasciatus
ATGATCTCTACTGACATTTGTTTGCATTGTGTTGCCTTTCTCTGATTTTCTTTTTTTTTTTCTTGTAGATAGGATTTTTCTTGCACAACTTGTCAAGTATTTCAACATTATTAACATGTAGTGGACTTCCTGCCATCTAGGAGAGGGGAGAGGACTGGGGGAAAATTTGTAATGGAAAGCTTTGTAAAGATCAATGCTGAGGAACTACCCATACATATGTTATACAAATAAAAAGCTTTAATAAAAAAAAGTTTTTTAAAAAAAAGAATGATAGTATCATTGTTCTAATGTTGTTTATAGTTTGGATGGGGAAGAGTAGAGATATGTCTATGAATGACTAATAACAAATAGTATAGCTGAAATATGACTTGATTCGTAATTGAATGACCTAGATTTGAATCTAGCTGTGCTACTTGCAACTTACGTTGCCTCGGACAAATTACTTCCCTACTATGGACTCCAGTTTCCTAACCTGTAAAATTCAAGGCTCAGTCCATATGATTCATATGTTCCCTTGAAAGGATCATAGATTGAAGAGCTGAAAGGGACCTTAGAGCCCATTGAATTCAACTTTTTTATTTTATATATGAGGAAACTGATACAGACAGTTAAATGATTTGTCTAGGGTCATCCAGCTAGGAGGTTTCTGATGTAGGATTTGAATTGAAATCTTCATGACTCCAACTCTATTAATCTATATATCTTCTCTCTCGGTTTAAATCCTATAATCCTAAATTAGAATATGATGAAGTGCATTGGAAAATTCAAGCAGAGGTGTATGACATTCAAGGAAAGAGGAATCATTTCTATTTGAATAAGAGGAAACAATAGAATACTTTTTCATGAAAAAAGAGAGACATAAACAGGCAGAGAACTTCAGCAGGCCTTGACCTACATGTTCTTTCCAGTTATGGGAAACAATATTTGTTTATATATGTGATAGAAGGAGAGGACAGAACAACATTAGTAAGCACTCTCCCACAAATTAATTGCAAAGTGCATAAAATAGAATACATTGAAATAAGACTGGAGAAATAGCTCAGAGCCATATTACAGAGCATCAAATGGTAAGCTAACATATTATCCTATATGCAGTAAGAAACCACCAAAGACTTTTGATCACAATGTCACGAGATGAATTCATTAGGAATAGTGTTTTGACAGTAGGATGAATTAGGAGATGGGAGAGATCTCTCAGAGCAAGAAGTCTATAATTATTTAAATCAATTCAACAAACATTTACCAGGTAAGAGATTATAAGCACATCCAAGAAGGTAGTGACAGTGAGAATGAAGATGAAGACAAAGATTTAAAAAAAAAAACCAAACTCCTGAAATGTAATTGAAAAGACCTGAGAAATGAAACACTGAAGGGGAGGGGTCATTAAAGGAGAAAGAAAATCAAAGATTTACTCCAACATTCTAAGCCTATTTAATTAGGAAGTGATGGACAATTTTGCGAGGGAAGTTGCTTTTAGTTCTAGTAAAATGTTACATTTGAGGTGCCCATGGGACATCCAGATGTATGTACTTTTGTAAATAATCTAGAAACATGACAAATAAAGGCAGGAGAGTAGGTGAAATCACAAACATAGAAAGTATTTTTTGTAATTTTATTTTATTTTTCTTTCATTTTATTAAAGCTTTTTTATTTGCAAAACATATGTATGGGTAATTTTTCAACACTGACCCTTGCAAAGCTTTCTGTTGCAAATTTTTCTCCCCTAGCCCCCACCCCTCTCCTAGATGGCAGGAAGTCCACTACATGTTAATTATGTTAAAATACTTGATAAATCGAATAAAACATAGAAAGTATTGAGAAAAAAAAGAGAAAAACAGTCATTTAGTGAAGGCTCATGTACAATGGATGAGGAAGAAGATAATTCCAAAAAGAAGGAAAGGCATTATTACATAAGTAGGAAATTAACTAAAAAACAGTTAGTAACGCAAGACAATAGAGAAGAGAGGATGGTCCATGCTATTGCATAGAGTGTTGCAGAAAGATAAATGAGTATGATGATTAAGAAAAGTCTAGTAGATTTGCCAATTCAATAAATGATGAGCTCAAAGAGAGCTGTTAACAAATTATAAATTGTGAAGTGGTTAGAAAGCAGAGATAATTACAAATTACTTTCTTAGTGTTTAAGTATGAAGGAGAAGAGAAAGGACTATAGCTGGAGAGCATATTGGGATCAAGGAAAGTTTTTAGTTATTTACTCGTTTGATTTTAGGGTAAGGGAGATCTATGTATATTTATATGAAGGATGAAAAGAGCCAGTATAGATGAAGGAGGAAGAAGAATCAGAAGAGGAAGAGGAAAGGGAGAAAGGGAAAAAGCAGCAGCTTACATTTTTATAGATTATTAAGATTTGCAAAGCACTTTACATATAAATCCTGTCATTTCATTCTTACAACAACCCTGTGAGTAGGTGCTATGGTTATTTGCATTTGAGAAAATTGAGACTGAGAGTGGTTAAGTGACTTGTCCAGGGTAGCACATTTTGGTCAGTGTCTGAGGCAAGATTTTAACTCAGTTATTCCTAATTTCAAAGCAAATATTCTACGTCCTATCCTACCTAAATGATAGTGGGGATAACTGACGGAGTTTGGTTTCAAAGTGACAAAACAGCTCACAATACAGAACATAAATTGAAAACTGCCCAATCCTGTTAAGAAAGTAAAATGGGAAAACAGAGAAATTTAGAGTACGAAGGAGGGAAATAAAAATCCCAGAATTCCAGAATTGAATTGAAAGGACCATCTATATCAATCCAAACTAGAAACAAAACAAGGTGTAGAATACCTTGTCTGAAAAGTAGTGCTGCAGTCTCACAGTGAGGGACCTAACTACCTATGAAAGCAGCCCATAATGTGTTTTGATAACTTTATTAGGAAGATTTTCCTTATATCATCCAAAAGTTTGCATCTTTTCATCTTTCACTAATTATTCTGACTTCATTCTGTCCAGAAAGAATATGTCTAATCCCTCTTTTACAAATCTTTCAAATACTTAAATACAATTCTCACACCCTAAATGTAAATCTCATTCCTCTTTAATTACTTTTTATATACTATGAAGATAAGTCTTTCACCAATTTAGGCCTTTTTTACCTATACTTTCCAGGTCATTGTCTTCCTAAAATATGGCTCCCAGAACAGAACAGAATACTCCAGATGTGATCTCACCAGGCCAATGACATTAGTAATATCCTGTTATTCCTTGATGCTCTCCTACTCTTTTTGAAGAGAAAGATGGCATTAGTCCTTTTGGCTTCTGAACCATATCACTGACTCACATTAAATGTGTGGGGCATCAAACCTTCAGATTTTTTTTTCTTAGGAAACAATGAAAACAACAACAACAAACTGTTGTCTAGATATTCCTTTCCATCTTGTATTTATGAAGTTTGTTTTTAACCCAGGAGTAAGACTTTATATTTCTCTCTCAAACTTTATCTCATTTAATTTGACTTAATGCTATAGCCTGTCAAGATCTCTTTGAGACCCGAGTCTATCATTCAATGTATTAGTTATTTCTCCTAGCTTTGAATCATCTTTAAATTTAATAAGCATGCCATTTGTTTCTTCATTCAAATGACTGATTAAAATGATGACCAGATCAGAGGCAAATACAGATCTTAGTAGCAGTCTACTAAAGACCTCATTCTAAGCTGATATAATGAATGGGGACTCTTTGGGTTTAACCATTTGATCAGTCCTGAATCAACCTAAATATACAACTATCTAGCCTACATCCTTCTTTTGGAAACAATAAAGAGATGTCATAGCCAAGTATTGTTTGTATTTTTCCCCACAAATCACATATCCTTAAAGGTTTTGTGACTTTCTGGTAAATGAGTCTAGGAAGTTGCCACAGATTCTATGCTGCATCTCTCTTTTTCTGATATTTATACCTTAACAATACCACAACTATAAACTTCCCTATGTTACCACATGGTCATCTGGGAAAATCTCTAGAATTCATGTACTAGATAGAGATATGGTCCACAGGGCAAAATAAGCAAGTACCCAGACTGTATATTAACAGACTTTGCCCAACACTTTGATAAAATTTAGACAAACTATGTAGAACATGCTCTTGATCTAGTAGTATAGAAATATATAGTCAAAAAAGGAAATAGGACTAGAATAACCTGTCCTTCATCAAGTCACACTAGCTCTTGGTGATAATGAATCCTTTTATATCTACATGTTCAATAACCTTTAACTGACTCACTCTCAGTTTGTTCTATATTTTCTTTACTCTCTTCAAACCTTAATTCATCTTTTAGCAGATAGCTATATCTTCTATTATACTAAGAAGACTGACTCTCTCCAGAAAAAGTTCTATCACTATCAATTTTCAGGTTGTGATAAGGAAATAAAATAAAAATCAGTAGTAACTTGTCACAGACCCTAGATCCTGAGAGAAGAAGATATTAAAGATGATTGGGGGTTTGAAAAGAGCGAAGAAAGTATAGAACAACCACTCTTGATGATGAGTCAATTAAAGATTATTAAAACATTAAAAGTGCATCTTTCAAGTAAAATTAAGATTTGATTTTTGGATCTGTAGTTGCCTGAGTCAGATTTGATATTTCTAAGCAATAAATGGAATAAAAAGATTTTAGAGATAGAGCAAAAATGTGTGTACAAATCATAATATAAATATCATAATGATAATTGTCCTCCTTCATTTTTAAATCCTACCTGCCTGCCACCTAAACCACTTCTAGACACAAATCTAAGTAAAATGATATATATTCAATGTAGTCAAAAGAAGGTTAATACTTATGTGTAAGGAAAATCCAGAAAAATAACTTTTCCCCCTAAAGTTCAATATGCTTTATTTATTTTTATTTTATTTATTAGCAAAAATTGATTTTTATTTTTGCTATTTATTATTTTTATTTATTTTTGCTATTTATTATATTTGTTAATAAATTATTGTTTATTGTATTATTTATTATTTAATCAAAACTGATTAAGTACAGAAACCAAACTACAAGTTATTATAGGAAACTTTGGTTTTTTCTCTTCATTATTTTCCCCTCCATAATGTTTGAAAACTCATATGACTGCTGGTGTCTGAGTAGTCTAATTGGAAAGCAGTAATAGAACTTAAAAAGAGGTAATAAGAAAAAAAAATGTAACTGGATAATAAGGAGAAATAATAAACTCCATTAATTTATGTTATCTCACTTTCATTTCCAAATTTCAACCTAAAATATTAAACGTATTCTTTTTCTTTGGATAATTTGATAATAAAAATAAAAGTAGAATGTTCATGAATTTAGTTAAAAAATGCTCAAACTAGTGGCATTTTAATTGTTTTCTTAAATACTGAAAAAAAAAAACAACTTGAAAAAGGAATATGAATCACAGTCAACCTAAGGAGGGGGAAATATAAAATATTTTATGAGTATACAAATCTGAGAAGTAGCATTCGTGATTATTGAACCGCATACATTTTTCAAAAAGATAAAGTACTAAAGCATTAAATAGTACTTTAGTGGTTTGTAAGAATTACTATATCTTCCCCAGGTAAATATCTTATTACTATAAGTGACTTGGGCAATTTCAAAACTAGAATTCACTTGTTCTTTATATAACAATGATAATAACTGCCATTTATACAGCCCTTTAAAATCTGAAAAGTGCTTTATGTACAGTCTCTCATTTAAGCCTCACAGCCTTTCTGTCAGGTAGCTTTTAAAGATTTTTTCTTATTATTATTTCCAGTGTTACAAATGAGAAAACAGAGGCTCAGAGAAATTTAACTGATTCATCAGGGTCACAACAGCTTTTCGAGCATTCCCCCCTTTTATCATTTCAATATATAAAAACTAATAGTAGCCATTCAATTTGTTTATGCATCTTGGCTTCCAGAGAAATAGCAAGATATAGATTTGATTGTGGTGTTTACAAATGAACTACTGGTTTTATGTCATTTGACTGTCATCAAGGCAAAGAATTCAGTCACCAGTAGTGATATGATGATTTTTCATGCCAAGAAATACATGCTTTAAGTTACAATTCTAAAATAATTTCAGGGGGTAAAATGATAGCATGGATGTTGGGAGAAATTATTTCTTTGAATGCCATAAAAGTTTTTATTGCTTCATTATTCCATTCCAATGTGACATACTTCAAATGGTTAAGATTCATTGACTAAATTGTATTTATGCCTCTGGGTCATAGAGGTCATCCAGGAAAGCAAGCTATTGGCCTTGGAAAGACCCCAAGGTAAAGTTGTTTATAAAAGCAGACTTGTCTTTGGAAGAAAGTAAATGAAACTAGAAATAAATTGTTTAATATTATGAAAATAAAATTACTAATTGCCATTGAATAAAACAGTGAAAAAAATCTATAAATTCCTTACAGAGAAAATTCCTTTTCATAGGAAAATGATCAATTTATTAATCCATAATGGAGAAAGTAGAAAATAACCATAAAGATGGCCTGGGAAGAGAAGGTTGAAAATTTATCATAAGGGTACAATGAATAATGGAAGGGGAAGAATAAAAATTGTTTTATAAAGTCTTATTTTATAGCATCTAAGATTCCCTATATAGATTTACAGATCATAAAAGAGAATGGTTTTAGTACCTAAAAGTGCTACAAAGCCCAAACTTTATAGCCCTTCCACCTAATAAAGCAAATGCTCTATTCATTTTAAATTGTTCTATATCATATATGTTTTGAATTGTTTCAAAAGACATTACAATATAAGGAAATAATTATCTCATGGACATAGAAAAACCTGGAAACTGTCCTGCCAAGAAAAGCACAGATTTATTTTTGTTCTGTGAGATATATTCATCGCCAATGACTTATCAAAAATAACCTTGTCACTGTAATTAATACCCACAAGTGAGAGAAGATGATGCATAATGGGACTTTAATCACTTGCTGCAACTTTATTATGGTGACATTCTACACTATAGTTCCAATTTGCAACATCTGCCCACTTTGATACCCCCATATTATCCTGGGAGTAAAAGTCTCATGGAGTAGAAGTAGGGGTATTTATTTTACTAGTTAATGTAAGCCCTGTCTATCATCAAAGTGATTCACTTAAAAATAAATTTCTGAATTAGTGCTTTCTATGATCTTTGAAAAAAAAAACTGACACTAGTAAGAGCTAACATTTATACTGCTTTTACAATTTGCTAACTGCTTTATATAAATTAACTCATTTGAATCACTTAATAACCTTAAGAAATAGATATTCCATGATTTGTTATCCATTTTATAAATGATGAAACTGAAGCTCAAAGATATTAACATTCTTGTCTATGATCCATTCAACAGCTTGCCTAGGGCAGGATTTGAATACAGCTCTTCCTAAATCCAAGCCCAGCACAAGATCCCTTCTACCACAGTTATCTCCACTGTTCCCTAAGAAAGATTACAGGGAACATTATTAGAGGACTCAAAATATTGCTCTGATTTTTCAAAAAAGGAAGGAAAATTAAGCTTAGGGTTACAGGCCAGAAAGATTGACTTAAATTCAGGAGCAGGGAGGGAAATCTAGAATATATTATTAAAGGAATAATTATGGAACATTTAGAAAAGGAAGAGATAATCATAAAGAGTCAGTATGGTTTTATGAAGAACTGATGAAAGTCAATTATTCGTATTTCCTTTTATGGATGAAATACTAAATCAAAGGAGTACTGAGGTTATATTATCTGGATTTCAAAAAAGGGTTTGATGTAGTCTCTCTTGCTTATGTAATAGATCTAATGCCTCAGTACTTGATTTACCCCTTGGAAATCTAGTGGGAATACATTGGAAAAGCATTCATTAAGCACTTACTATGTACCAACCAGATAGTATGCAAACTTCTGTGGGTACAAATACAGCTGAACAAGATATGCTCTGCCATCAAGATTATATTTTAATAGGCAGATACAGAGGTGTGGTAGCTAGATGGGGATGTTTTGTTGGTAATGAGTTACATAAAATATTGTATAAGCCTAAGAATGCAATAGCCTAGAAATATAGCTCACTAGAAAGTGCATATAATACTGAAATGGACAGCATTGGGTTCCTGCGGATTTTTAGCCTCACCCCAATTGCACTCGGTGGCAAGGCTTTGCACACCAGTAGGGAGCAAGAGAATGAAAAAGTGATGACTCAATAGCCAAAGGAAAAATGGCACAGGCTTGGCATAGACACTGGGGCGAAATGGTGGTAACAAGTCTTGCTTT
This sequence comes from Myrmecobius fasciatus, assembly GCA_023553655.1. Taxonomy (NCBI): domain Eukaryota; kingdom Metazoa; phylum Chordata; class Mammalia; order Dasyuromorphia; family Myrmecobiidae; genus Myrmecobius; species Myrmecobius fasciatus. Next base: position 53,676 of record JAJPUD010004297.1, read on the forward strand.
GCTAGGGAACTATTGCTGAGTTCCTTCCAGTTGATCCATAAACAATGAACTAGTCATGGCTAGAAGCAACTGGAAGATCACTACCCATAATACATTACAGAATGGAAAAGGATCAGCTGTATGTATCCATGAATTAAGAGTGAATCCATGGTCATTTTTCACTGGGTTTTGTTTTTGTTTTTTGGCCTCTTTTTTTGTATTCTCATATTTAGCACAGTACTTAAATACATAGTAGGCATGTAAACAATGTTTATTGATGGACTGACAAGAGGTAGAACTCCTGAACATTCCTCTAATGAATGTATAAGTAGGAGGAGATGAAAGGGGAAAAAAGAAAAAAAAAGAAAAAATGTGTGCAGCAGAGAACTAAAGAAAAATCTACAAGGAAGCAAAGAAAAGATGGACAGTTATCATCATCATCATCATCATCATCATCATCAAAATCCTGTTCCTTCTCATTTTCCTTATTCTTCTCTTCCTCCTTTGATCTTCCTCCTCATCTTCCTTTACCTCTTTAAAAAAATAAATCTCTACTTCAGAAAGTATGATCACAAATAAATTTACTCCTGCTTCAAAATCTGGGAAGTGTAATTCCCCTACTTGTTTGTCCTTTTCTGTTTCTGGGAAAGGGAATGGAATTAGGTTCATGCTTTATTTTCTACACTGGCCTGTCTTCAAAAACAACAGTCTTGTGGAATGAAATAAACTGTTTTCTGCAAAACTCTTGGATTTGGAGCAGCCTATGCATTCTTTGGGGCTGTTTGTGTCCAGGAGAGACTAAAGCAAGTAACTACACAGGAGTATCTCTTTTGTGCAATGTGTATTTATTTTATTGATAGTAAGTAAAGTATTAACATTGGTATCTCTTTCTGTGTGATAAAGTTATGTTCATTGTGCCAGGAGGATATGGTTTGGGCTTAATAAAATGTAGCGCATTCAGTGTCAAGAATTGGGGAGACTCAAGAACTGATTCCAATTAGGTAAATTTAAACTAAGCACTCCCCCTCCACTGACAAGACAGTTTGGCCATCCAGCAAGAGATGGAGCTAGGAAAAGTAGTTCTAAAAACTACACATAATTTGACATATCTTAGCACATCTATTCAATAGGGTATAGGACATAATTGCCAGGGTGAGAGTGTGGCTCTGCAGGCTTAAGAAGGTAAATATTTTTTGACTAAATGGAATCAGTTTGGTGGCTAATGGGGCAAACCAATGGTTAAACAAGAAACATGATTAAATATAAAAAGGGAAATATATTTCATTCCAAGGACTAGGTTTGTGGCATTCCACACTGCTCAATATGGGTAAGAGGACAGTAATGAAATTTATTTTTGGCACACAATGTGAATCTTTGAAAGATATGCTATCTGAAGGGAGGAATCCATAGGTGGAGGGAAGTTAAGTAATAGGCAAGGCAAGTTAAAGAGCAGAATTGCATTAGCAGGAATAAGAAAGAAGAGATAGACAAACACTACAGCAAGGATCAGTAAAAAAATATATATATATGACTAGTAATCATTGATTTTAGACAAAGTCAAACCTAAAAAGATTTAATCAAAGGAGAAATCTATATTATATGTCAGCAATACTAATGTTGTTTTAGATGCATGTTTACTTAAGGGTAAATGCATGTGGATATATATAAGTCTGAATATATGTGGATATGTAGCTCTATGTATATGTGTACATTATATGTATATTCATATATTAAATATATGTAGGTGTGTTGGTTTGTGGGTAGGTATGAATATATGTGTTATATATATATATGTATATGTATATGTAAATATATTTGTGCTTATCTATAGCCTGTTTGGATGATTTGGGAGGAGATGAAAGGGGAAAAAAAGGAAAAAAAAGTTTAAAAATGTATGTAGCAGAGAACTAAAGAACAATCTACAAGGAAGTAAAGAAAAGATGGAAAATCATAAATATAATTTCTTCTACTACTGTATATATCCTTTCTTGAATTGGAAATTTATTGGTATATATTTTGAAGCCTCTCTGATGTTCTGCTGAGTATATGACAATATTCTGTTTTGTTTTGTTTTGTTTTTATTTTCCTTTTTGGTCTTTCTTTTTTCTATCCCTTTTTCTCATTTAACAAAATAAATAGAATTTTTTAAAAAAGAAGTGTGCTATCTGGCTTGGACAATGTACAATCATGGATGTAAAACTGAGAAAGGCAAATATTAGATTGGTCAAGTATCTCAAAGGGGAATGTCTGGCAGATATACGTAGGTTTTGTTATTGTACACACAAAATGGCACAGAATATCATCAGAGATCTGTGACTTGGCAACAAAAAGGCTGCCTGGTCATCTAAAGATGTCTTCACTATGTGATATCAAGATATCTAGGGGAAGGTCCCTCAGTATTCTGATTAGACGCCTGAAAGAGGATTTGAAGGCAAATATGGACAAATAAAGGACAAATGGCCAGGATGGTTTAAGATCTCCATCACTGATAGGAGCACACATAGCCAGAGACCATCAAATCATTCATTGGAATATAGCATCTAAAAGAAAGAGTAAAGCAAAAATTGCATATATTAACCTTTCCTAATATAGCAGCTCATATTTATATTACCTTTTTTCATTTATTTATTTCATTTATAAAGTGCTCCTTTTGTGCTGCAAATCACTATTGATCAGAGAAATGCAAATTAAGACAATCCTGAGATACCACTACACACCTGTCAGATTGGCTAAAATGACAGGAAAAGTTAATGATGAATGTTGGAGGGGATGTGGGAAGGCTGGGACACTGATGCATTGTTGGTGGAGCTGTGAACGGATCCAGCCATTCTGGAGAGCAATTTGGAGCTATGCTCAAAAAGTTATCAAACTGTGCATACCCTTTGACCCAGCAGTGTTTCTACTGGGCCTATATCCCAAAGAAATCATAAAGGAAGGAAAGGGCCCCACATGTGCAAGAATGTTTGTGGCAGCCCTTTTTGTAGTGGCTAGAAACTGGAAACTGAAGGGATGCCCATCAATTGGAGAGTGGCTGAATAAATTATGGTATATGAATGTTATGGAATATTATTGCTCTGTAAGAAACGACCAGCAGGACGATTTCAGAGAGGCCTGGAAGGACTTGCATGAACTGATGCTGAGTGAAACGAGCAGAACCAGGAGATCATCATACACAGCAACAACAGTATTACATGATGATCAATTCTGATGGACATGGCTCTCTGCAACAATGAAATGTTTCAAACCAGTTCCAATTGTTCACTGAAGAAAGCCATATACACCCAGAGAGAGGGATGTGAAATGTGGACCACAACATAACATTCTCATACTCTCGATTGATGTTTGCTTACAGTGTTTCCTTTATCTGATGTCTTTCGTGTAGCTGTTTTTTCTTGCACAACAATAAGTGTGGAAATATGTATTCATATATTCGATTTGCCAAGTATTTTAACATAATTAACATGTAGTGGATATCCTGCCATCTAGGGGAGGGGTGGGGAGTAGGGGGAGAAAATTTGTAAGAGAATGCTATGTAAGGGTTAATGTTGAAGAATTACCCATACATATGTTTTGCAAATAAAATAAAAGAAAAATAAATAAATAAATAAATAAATAAAATAAAATAAAATAAAATAATAAAGTGCTCCTTTTACTATAATCCTGTGAGATCGTGAAAACATTATTATCCTCATATTTAACAAATAGGAAAATTGAGGCAGTGAAGTTAATATTTACATAAACTCTCATAGCTAACAAATATCTGAATCCAAATCTTCTAATGCTAAGTGCTAGGATCTTTCCACATGTGGGTGGTATGGGGAGGGGGTTTCAAATATATATAAGGAAAAATGATGAGATGGAAATAATCAAAAAGAAAAAAATATTATAAGAATAAAAGATGTGAAAGATTCTATTAGGGAATACATATACACAAGGAGGATGAAAAGAATTGATGATAGAGTTATGATAGACATAAGAAAAATTAATTGTAAAAAAAAAAAGGTAGCTAGGTGGCACAGTGGATAGATAGAGCACTAGCCCTGGAGTCAAGAAGGCCTGAGTTCAAATTTGGCCTTACACACTTACTACCTGTGTGACCTTGGACAAGTCACTTAACCCCAATTGCCTCACAAAAAAGAAAAATTAGAAATTATGAAAATTGTAGATTGAAAGATATTTCTTACTCTGATCACATTATGGAATTGGTCAAAATTAATTTCTCAGAAGTTGGGGAATTGGGCTGAAATGTATGAAAGATAAGCAAATTTATGTCAAAATATGAAGAAACTGAAAAAAATCAGAGGATCAAGTCATGATAATCTGAATCTGGTAGAACATGTTGAAAAATATGAAGAAAGCTTTCAAAGAAGTGAATAGGGCTTAAAATGTTACAATTTCTGGGAAAAAAACCTAAGTTTTAAAAATGATAAATTGAGATGGAAGCCATGCAAGTTAAAGGAAAAGGAGAAATCTATTAAAAAGACCAAAATAGTGAGAGAAAAAGGTCAGCTAAGAACAAAAACACTAACTCTAAAAATCTGGTGACTTCATTACAAAGTATTATAGAACTTTTGAGGACTATTCGGACAAATCTTTGACTATTCTTTTCAGTAACATAGGAAAGAGAAAATAATAAAAAAAAAGAAACAAAAAATGTTGGCAATTTTTCCCCATAGGAGATATATATTTTAGAAATGGGAGACCATAAACATTAATAAATATGGATTGTAAGACTTATAGAAATTTTGATACAAAAATAGGCCAAAAATGTAAAGAATACAAAAGTATTCTTTACACCTCATACCACAGGTAGGCTATGACTGACTATAGTAGTTACATTAATAGAAATCACAGACTATATTAAAGGAAGAAATAGGTTTGGCTCTAGAAAAAAGTCTTTCATTCTATAAAACACATGCAAAGATGCAGGATATCAGCTGTGATACTGAAATGAATGAACACATTATAAATCAATAAGACCAGCACTCCCATCCTTAGTGAATGGCAGAGGAAAACCATTTAAATAGGAGATTTAAATCAGTATGTTGTACAGTTGCCCACATAACTCATGCCTACATGAATTGCCTGTAGAAATACATAATGAAATATGTATTTCATTTTAATTGGAATAATTTCCTTGACAAATTTAACTCCTTATATATTTCCATAGGAAAACCCTGAAACAAAAGTCAGAGCAGAGAACCACAGTATGAGGAAGGACAAACCTGACTTTTTCTATTCACTAATTCTATAAGTTATGTCAATTGCATAGGATCACATGCTCAACTCTTTAGCAATCTTGAATTCTTTCCCTATTTGGATAGCACTCAACTCCATGGCAGTACTGTGATTCTGGAGACTATATATCCTGAGGGAGGTGAGGCTCACTAGAGAGGGAAGGAGTGCTTATTTGCTCAGGCACAAATCATGTGTTTTAACAAGCTAATTAAAAGTCTGTTTTATAGATAAAGTATAACTAGCTTAAGTGCTTGCATGGAAACTGAGGGTTCATTACTTTTTAAGTGGAAATTTTTATATGAACTCAAGTCTGATGTCCCCAATGTAAAACCTGGGTGAGATGCAAACCAAAGATTTGTGAGCAGCTCCCAAATTTGAATCCAATCCACAGCTCTGATTAAGGGCCCTGGGTTATAAACGTATTACATTATTTTAAAAATCTGGTTAAACATTCTAAACATTCTAAAATATTTCTAAGAACAACAGATACTACCTAACTAAGAGAAAAGTATGGAGAAGAGACATTACAGTGACCTTCAAAGTCCTGTAACAAAAGCCTTTTTGGAGCCAGTTAGGTAAGATTTAGGAGAAAAGAATAGGCAAATTACTGATATAATTGGGATACCTCGGGGCCATTAAGAAGAATAAAGAAGGAAAAAGAACAAAGAATAACAATCTTGTACTCTGAGCAAGTACAAAATCTGAAGAGTATTATACGTTTTAAAAGAAAAACTGACCCAAAGAATAAAACCAGATCAGACAACTAAAACTTACAGTTCAGTGCTTTAATGGATTTAGTTTTTAACCAATTGTGTCCTATGGCTCTTTTAACAAATGATTATGTCAAAAATATTCATTGTGTATTTTAATTTCAAAGCCCATTGAAATGACTCTCTCTTTATTGGTAGAGATCAATGTCCATTGTCTACATCAGAGGCTGAGTAGGGGAGAGTAGAGAAAGGACAGCTCTTCGATTTCAATTCTGTTCAAGTTTTCTTCAAGGCACTTCAGGTGTGTTAGCTTTCAGCTTCAAGAGAGAGGATGAGCATGGCCAACTCTGCCTCAGGTTCTTCATCATGTCCCTAGGCCCAGCCCACTAGACTCTTTCTTTAAGAATCTTTTACTTAGCTGAGATATGGGATTTTCTCTTCTAATTGATCTGAGGTACTTTGCTTTCAATGGGGGAGTTTCTTCTCATCATGTTTTTGGATATATATATATATATATATATGTATATATATATATATCTGCCTATGTATATTTTCTTTGCTTTCTGTTTTTGCTACTAATTTGAATAAATTAGTTTCTTGAATCAGTGCTGACAATTCACTGTGGAACTGGTGGTCTATACAAAGGGAATCAGTTCTTGGATATAAAGCTCCTCTTCCCAACAATGACAATCAGAAGTTAGATTGGGCCTGAAAAACATATCCTAAATGAACAATATATAAGAATGTGATAAATATAATTCTAGCCTGGAATCCTTTCTCTTTGAGATCAGATTGGCAGGCATCCTTCCTGGCAGAAATTAAAGTCTTCCCGAAATGGGTCAAGGGATAATAGGATAGAGTCTCTTCTGTCTCCATTTGAGTCACACAGACAGCACCCAAGGATATGTGTGGGAGACAGTCTTTTGCCACAATTGCATAAAAATGAAAATCAACTGTTCATGTGGAAATTTTGGTGGGAGTATTAAAGAAGAGAAAAGAGTAAAAGAAACAGGAACAAGCAAATATTTATGAAGCACCTGTTATATGGCAGACAATGCCATATAATAACTGTCTTTAAAATATTATCTCATTTAATCTTGAGTGTTATTAACCTCATTTTATAGTGATGAAAACAGGCAAACTAGACCAAAATTAAACATCCCTAGCATCATACAACTTTTGTTTGAGGTTACACTGTCAAGTCTTCCCAGGTCCAGCCCCGATGCTTTATTCATTCTATCATCTAGCTGCCTCAAGTACTTGAATATATACTTTTAATAATAATAAAGTGATTTAAATTGAAATGCATCCACAAATGTTCACTGATGCCTTTTTATGTCCTTATGGTGAAACTGGACACGTAGCCTATGCAAATAGAGCTCAAGTACCAAAAGAGCTCAAGCTGCCAAGCATAAAAAGGATTTAATAACAGGTCAACAGAACAACTGCTGGGACCCAGCTGGCTAAGTATGTAGACAACAAAATCTTGTTCAATAGATAATGTTTTGTTCTTGGGGTTTTTTAGTTGCCTTTTCAACCTTTGTCACTAACAAATCCTTCAAAATGAGCTAGAAAGCACTTAAAACTTTCTTCTGTTTCTTTCAATACTATCTTGGGGGTGGCCCTGACAAATAATGTAGTAGAGTGAGTAGATGCCTGGTTCCAGTTTTGACACTTTCACATACTGTGTTTCAAACCACTAAAATTGTCATTGCCCTGGGTACTCCCTTTGAATTTCAGGTACAGATCTCTACCAAAGAGGGCTTTTCCACCGCTAATTTCCTGTATGTATAAAATCATAGGTTCACACAAACAAAACAAAAAAAAAAATAAAGAGCATTTAATAATTTACTTATTGTCCCTCATTTACACTACATAATTAGCCCATTCTTTTCTCAAAAATCTAGCTATATTTGCATCAATATATCCATGTCCTAGGTGGTATAGATAAGAGAGCTGGGCCTGGAATTACTAGACCGTGAGTTCAATCCCAGTCCTAGGCATTTATTAGCTATGAGATCTTGTGCAAGTCTTTGTTTTTTTTTTTTTTTGCCTTAAATTTTCTTACCTGTAAAAGGGGGACTATAATAGCATTTACCTCCTAGGATTGCCGTGAAAATCAAATAGATAATATTTGCAAAGTGTTTGAGACAGTCTCTGACACAGAATAAGGACAATATAAATGCTAGCTATTATTATTGTTGAGTCATTTTGGACCAAGATGTAATCTATATCATCATCTAGAACTTGCTATTTACCAGCAGTTCTCAAAATGTGTTCCAACAACTTGTAGAGATTCTTAAGACCCTTTTAAGGGATCCACATAATCAAAGTTATTTTCATAATACTAAACTTTAAATTTTTAATATGGTATTTTATCAATCTATTATTTCTCTCTCCCCCACCCTATACAATATCTAGAAGGGACACAAACAAAAGCTCAGTTTTTAAGGGTGTAAGGCAAAGCTTCTTAAACTGTTGGTTGCATTCCCATATGGAATCACGTAGCTGAATGGGGGAGTCACAGAATTATGATTTATTATCAGTAAATGCTTCATTTATATACCTGTTTTATATACCTATATGCCTGAGGTTACATAAAAATTTCTTGGTGAAAAGGGGTCTTGAGTAGAAAAAGTTTAAGAAGCCTTGGTGTAAAGGGATCCTGAGAGTTTGAGAATCAATGTTATGTGCCTCAATAAAACAGGAACATTTATTGACAGATCACAAATCCTTGAAGAACTGAAATAAAGTACTCAGGTTCCAAAAGCTGATTGTACAAATACAGAAAGAAAGTATCCCAAGCTTGGCAGCAGTTCCTGTGAAAAGCATCCCTATTCATGCATTCATGCATACATAGGCCCACACAAGGCCTTTCCATGTATAAAGTACTTTGCAGATTTTCAAAGTGTTTTCAAGGTATACTTTGTTTGATCAATTCTTTGGTTATATATATATGTGTGTGTGTGTGTGTGTGTGTTTATGTATGTATGTATGTATATATATTATCATATGTATATATATTATCATATGTATATATATAATCATACATATATATACACACACACATATATATATACACCCATGATAAAAAACAAATTCTGTTTTTGAAACAAGATTAAGGGGGTAAGAGAACAAAGCATCAAAGAGACTTGATATATTTAAGGGTTATACATCAATACTTCAAATTTAGGTCATTGTAAAGATCAGCTTCAAAAAACTTCTGTCATTTTGTTATTACCACTTACAAGAAGACAATATCAGATTATAGTTATTACTCCTCTCATCTATAAAGAATAGTAAAGAAGCATACACAGATATGTCTGATACACAAATGATAAATGTATAAGTACATAAAATGACCATATTCTAATTTGTAGCATAGTTGACTTTTGTTGTTATGGTAGTGGTTTGTGTTTTTAATATATGTCTTATATGATTAGATTGCAAGATATTTCAGGGTACAGAGAATGTCTTATGTTTACATCTTCCTAAGCACCTAACACAATACTTTTACATCATGGTCAGTCATGAAATGTCTGTGAATTGGACTGTTGAAAGACAGCAGTGACTTTTCTCCTTTTAACAGGTGCAAATTCCTATTTTTATTATTTTAATTTCTTAACCCTTACTTTCTTATTCATCCTAGTTCATGTGTTTAAAAATTCACATATATATATCATATGTACATGCATACATACATACATACATATACAAACATATATTTTTTTTCCTTTGGTCTGGAAACATGATCTCATTGATACAAGGAACTCCTAATAAGGAAATGCACTCCATCAGTGCAGATCAGCAACTTGTCTATAACTAACAAAGTCTTCAGGACTCTGAAAAATTAATTGATTTGCTTATCAGCACACCCTCAAGAGGTCTGAAAATCAAAAGTGGGGATTATCTATACTCTAAGTCTTGCCTTACATTCATGGCTTTTCATATTATGTATCTATATGAATATGTGTGTATATAATACATATTATATACATGTATATATGTGTACATATACATGAACATGTGTTTATATATGTATATACACATGCGTATATATGTGTATATACATACATACACAATAGTCCTGGGAATACAAAAAAAACCCCACAAAGATACATAATGTCCATTTATGGGGGCAGAAAGACAAAAAGATTTGTAGTCCTTTATTTTTATTCTTAAGAATTTAAAGCTTTCTTCCCTTTCACCCGCCACTAAAATGTTGGAAATATCATATATTTTAATAAAACCTGAAATTGGAATAGAAAACCATGTATTTCATAATCTTTAGTTAATCAGTAATAAAGAATAGGTAACTGATGTGCAAAATGTCATCTCCTTTTTAGCATAATTTATGAGATGCATTCAATAAAAAGAGGGTATAAAATGAGAAGAATAAAGCAGTATACCAATAATAAAATATTTTGTAATTAAGAGAAAATGTAAATTAGATTAAAATTCTTTGCATAGTTAATTATCTCCTCTTTCTAAAGCAGAAACATGCAATTACTGACCTAGTAAAGGCTGCCAACTACTTTTTTCAGCCTATTGTCATTAATAATCTTTGACACTACTCTCTGCCTCTTCTTCCTCCTTCAAAGTCATTTCACTTTTGATTTCTATGACCCTATACTATTCTATGTATCCTCTTATCTTTTTCCCCAAGTGTAAGCATTAATAACTTAACAAATATTTATTAAGTGCAAAGAACTTCAAATTAATGGCAAAAATAGGATAGTTCCTACCCTCAAAGAATTTACATTCTCCCGAAGCAAGGGTTCTTAACTTGGGGAAAACAATACATATTTGGGGATAGGTGAAATTGGATGGGGAAAAAAAATCACATCCTCATTTTTATTAAGGCT
>JAJPUD010004297.1:66396-77191 GCA_023553655.1 Myrmecobius fasciatus
TGGCTATATGCACTTGCTAGAAGGGGTAGCTCTTGGTTTGGGGTTCCAGGTCACTGTGGAGAGCTGAAAGGAAGCTAGAGACACCATTCCCCACCCCACGATTAAAGATGCTTAAAATAATATTTTTCATTAAAAAATGAATCAGCAAAGAAGAAAAAAACCAACTATAGAAACTTTGGGGAACAGGGAAGACTGGGATTCATCTTCAGAGGAGGACGCTGAAGTAAAGAAAACTTATTTTACCCCCAAAGAGTAAAGTTAAATGTTTTTTTTTGCCCAGAGAAAATTTATAAAACTCAAAAAATAATTTAAAAATCCAATGAGAGACACTGAGGAAAAAAGTAAAAAAAAAAAATGAATAAAAGCCATCCAAAAGAAAAACAAGAAGATTATTAAGAAACAAGTTAACTAACTAGAAAAGGAGACAAGAGTCTCAGAGATAAAAATAACTGTTTGAAAATTAAAACTGGGCAAGGGGAAGCCAGTGAAGCTATAAGTATCCAAGGAAAAAAAACAATATAAAGAATGAAAAAATAGAAGAAAATGTGAAACATCTTATTTTAAAAAAGATCTAGAGAACAAATCAGGAAGAGAAAATGAAAGAATAATTGGAGTACTTGAAAGCTGTGACCAAAAAAAACAATCTTGACACAATATTGCAAGAAATAATCCAAGAAAATTGTCCTGGAGTAATAGAATACAAAGGGAAAGTATACATAGAAAAAATCCACTCAAATCCATTAATTTAGTACTTTTCTAAAGTACCATATTAATATCTCTCCCTTGCTACTTATAAATACATATGTATGTGTGTATGTATGTATTTGTGTATATCAAAAAACAAAAACAAGAGCAAAATTTCAATAGTTACCCCAAACCAAAAATAAAGCAAAAACCTATATGATCACAGGAATTGGAGCTTCAAAGTACTTTAAACATAATTTAATTCAATCTTTTTCTTTTACTGCTGAAAAAGCTGAGGCTCAAAAAGGTAGAAAAGCTTGCCCAAGATTCACACAGGTATCAAAGAATATTAAAATCTTATTCTTCTGACTTCAAATACTCAAAGAAAATACCACCTTAAACAGACCTTTTGTGGAAAACACATAGAAATATTATTGCCAAATTTCAAAACCCCTAGATCAAAGAAAAAATTGTGCAAGAAATATGAAAAAAAAACAATTCAAATATGCTGTAGTTACAATTAGAATTGTTTAAGACTTATCAGTAGCCACAATAAAAGGTCACAGGTCCTGGAAATATATATTTTGGCAATCAAAAGAACTAGATCTATGGCCAAAAATATTATATCCAGCAAAATTATTTATAATATTGAATGAAAAAATGTATATTAAACAAACTTGCAGATTTTAAGGACTTTCTTTCAACCAAACCCAAACTCAATAGAAAATTTAACATATAAGAGCCAATATCAAAAATCAATTTCAAGGAATATAGCATGGATAAATTGTTTATGTTTTCTTACATGGAAATGTGCACCATATATGTAAGACTGACATCAGCAAATGGGTAGCTCAAAAAAAGGTTGGGGCATAGATGACCATGATCTAATTCTAAAAAGAAAAATTGCTTAGGAAAAGGAAAAAAATAGTAATTATGTTACACAAATGAAGTGCAGAGGAGAATAGAGTAAAAGGAATAGAATAAAGGAATTAGAAGGAAATAGAGTAAAGAAATAAGAGCAGAGCCATGGGGAAGCAAAAGGTGGGGGAAGCAAAGGGTGGGGGAAGAAAGCATGGGAGGGATCCATGGGTGAGGGGAGGTTAAGTAATGGCCAGGCAAGTTAAGGAACAGAATTCAAGCAGAAGATTTACCAAGGGATAGGAAAGAATAAGATATACACAACAGCGATCAGGAGTACAATTTGTTATGGAAAAAAAATTACAGCTAGTAATCACTGATCTTAGACAAAAATCAAACTAAAAATTCAATCATGAGAGAAATTTCTATTATATGTCTGTCAATAATACTAATATTGCATTAAAGGTATGTTTACATATGGGTAAATGTATCTGTATTTTTATGTGCCTGAATATATGTAGATATATGCATATATTCATGTTGCTCTATGTATGTGTATATATAAATATATGTATATCTGTGAGGATCTGTGGATGGCTGTGAATGTATATGTGTGATTATATATATATATGTATATATATATATATATATATATGAATGTGTGTGAGAGGGGTGTGTATGTAGTGTGTGTGTGTGTGTACTGGTATGTAGGCATATATCTACACATATGTATGTGTGCATATATGTATGTGTATGTTTATATATGCACATATATATTCATATATGTACATACATGCACATGTTAATATATATGTACATACATATATATTATATATAATCTTAAAATATAAATGACTGGGAATACTCTCCTTCTAAAAGAATATTTGGCAAAAGCATATATATATCTATATATATATATAGATATATATGCTTAAATATAGCCTGCTTGGTTGGCATGGGAGGGATGAAAGGAGAAAAAAAGGATAAAGTTTAAAAAGTACACAACAGAGAACATAAGAACAACTTACAAGGAAGCAAAGAAAAGATAGACACACATGAATATAATTTCTTCTACTCTTACATATCCTTTCTTGAACTGGTAATTTATTGTTTTATATAGAGATAGATATGCATATATGCATAAATGTAGTACATTTTTGGTGAGGTAATTGGGGTTAAGTGCTCAAGAGTCACACAGCTATATTGTGTCTGAGACAAGATTTGACCTTTTAGCTACCCCTACTGTTATATATATTGAATCCTCCCCTGATGTCCTGCTGGGCACATGACAATGTTCTGTGTTTTTTCTTTTCCTTTTTTTATATTTTTTAAATAAAAAAATCAAAAAATAATTCATTAAACTGCTTCCCTGACTCCAATTTAAATAGATCTTTTTAGAACTCATGAAACAATGATCAGAATTAGTTTATAGATATGTGCGCATGCACATATATGTATGTGTGTGTTTATATGTGTACATACATACATACACACATGTCATGTTATCCTATGCTACCTGTTATCCTCCAGTGTAGATTTTCACCTTTCAGTAGGTAAGCTAACAGTTTAAATAGAAATGATTTCCCTGAAAGTATCAGAGAGATAAACCATTTACTGTTTGTTTCAGTAATGAAAATCTATTAAAAGTTTAAAATATTGCTTCAATATACTGTCAGGTAAGTAAATAAATTTGTCTGGCTATGAGCCTATAGACCTTTTTAAAAACATTTTTTTAATTCTTTTTAAAAATGTAGCTAATTTAAATCTCAATTTAGCTACCTATGAAACATTCAGAAAAAATGCTTTTAACCAAAGTAAATAATAACAATCTAGCAATTTACTCCATTTTGAAAAGTAACAACACTGATCTTTGACTTGGAAAAGAAAACATAATTAAATATAGCTCAGTTTATCTGCACATTCTAAATAAGCCTTCTAGCAGTTATAAGTGGGCAGTGGGAGGGAAACTGATTTGTGATCTAAATTTTTCATGTAGAAAAGAATTTATAAAATGCTAAAACTGACAATCTCACCATTTTATAAATAATTTAAAAATTATAAATATCTTTAATATTAGAGAACCACAAATCCATTTGTTTATTCTTTCTAATTTCTAATTTCTAAAGGGAAAATGGAAAAGCAGTATTGTAACAGTATGGAGTAGAGATAGTCTTTGAGTCAAGATGATGTAAGATCAATTCTCACCTCTAACACACATTGCTAACCATAGGAGGCAGCTAAGTGGAACAGTGGATAGAGCACTGAATGTGGAGTCAGGAACACCTGAGTTCAAATGTAATCTCAAACACTTAACTAAACATTTACTCAAACACTTTGGGCAAGTCATTCGATACTGTATTTTGTTTTAATCCACTGAAGAAGATAATGGCAAAGCAACTCTAGTATATTTGTTAAGAAAAAAACCCAAGAATAGTATGGTTCATTGAGGCACAAAGATTTGGACATGAAACATTACTAAGCTGAACAAATCATTTTACAATTCAGTGCAACAAGCAAAAATATCTCTAAAAATATGTATGGGAAGAAGTGCACAAATCTCTATGGCAAGAGAGTGTTTTTTGGAGCCCCCCAAATCAATGAAGGCCAAAAAAGTGGGGAAAAGAAGAAAAAGTCATATTTTTAAAAACTGAAATTCACTTTATAGAATGGAAAATGTAATTTAAGCATGTGATCTAATTAAAGAAAAATAATCAATATGATTATTGGTGATTATAAACTAAATAAATCATGATAAAGTGGGAAGAATGCTGAATATAGTCATAGACCGTAGGTTCACACTTTGGTTTTGCTACTTACTACATGTGTACTCAGTTTAAATTCTCTTTCTAAAGCTGAATTTTTTTAGATTCTTTATTTCTTGTTTGTTTAATCTCACACAAAAATTTTTTTTTGGTACACATTCATCCATGTGATTTAGATTTTCATATAATTGGGCAGATTAACTTCTCTTCCCCATCTTTTCCCCCTTTCTCCATTACTTATTAATTCTTCCTCATTTTTAATTTTGGTAATTTAATAATGTGCTAGCTCTTGATTATAAAGTTTTATTCATACTAAAGCAAACTCTTTTATTCCTAAACTGTTATTGTATTAACATAAACAAGGGGTACTTTTTCTTAATCATTTAATGGTTTGTTTTTAATTTTAATTTAATTCAAAATCACTACTTTTATACTTGTTCTGGGTTTTTTTATTTTTCAAGTTTTTACTTTCAAAACATATGCATGGATAATTTTTCAACATTGATACTTGCATAGTCTTGTGTTTCAGATTTTCCCCTCCTTCCCCCCATCCCCTCCCCTAGGATGGCAAGCAATCCGATATATGTTATACATGTTAAATATATGTTAAACCCAACATGTGTACACATATTTATACAATGCTCTTGCTGCACAAGAAAAATCAGATCAAAAAGTAAAGAAAATAAGTAAGAACACAAAATGCAAGCGAACAGCAACAAAAAGAGTGGGGTTACTATTTTGTTAACTAGTTTAGTCTTGAAACATGTTATTCAGTCTTTTTGTTATATTATAGGTTTTCAATGATTCTTACAATGATAAAGTTTCTGAACACTTTGGGTATAGTACTTTTAAAAATTATTTTCTTCTTATTTTTAGTGATGTCTCATTTAATCTATAACAGCTGCTTATTCACTGAATTTACTAATTTGGTATTATTAGACAATCATTTGCTTAAGGTCACCCCTTCTTCAGAATTTTGATACTTAGCTCTGTCATGCCTAAAACCCAATTGTCCTTTCAATTGTTATTTATGAAGCTCTGGGACAGTGATATGTAGTTATTACATGCACAGGGATTGTATCATACAGCATATTTATTTAAATTGAAGGTAATAATAAGCATAGTCTGTAGCCACTATCTAACATGACATTACATAATATTAAGATTATAGAATTACAAAGATTTAATTTTTTTTCTTTTTTTCTTTTTCCTTTCTTTTTTTTTTTTTTTTTTTTTTGCTGAGACAATTGGGGTTAAGTGACTTGCCCATAGTCACACAGTTAGGAAGTATTAAGTGTCTGAGACCAGATTTGAACTCAAGTCCTTCTGACTTCAGGGCCACTGCTCAATTCACTGTGCCATCTAGTTGCCCCGATTTAAATTTTTTTAGAACAGTCTTTGCATATTTAGTCCAACCCTCTAAATTTAAACATAAGAAAATGGAGGCCCAGAGAGGTTGACTCTCTGATACTAGATTAAAAAAAAAAAAAAAAAGTGGAGAAGGACATTATTGGAATAAACTAAATAAAGAAAACCTGACTTCCCACAAACAAATGTATCCAATGATCTAATATTCAACAAATCTTAAAATATAAATGACTGGGAATACTCTCTTTCTAAAAGAATAGCTGGCAAAATTAGAAGAAAAAAGTCCAGTAAAAATCAGTATCAAAAATATATTGTATAATAAATTTTAAATGGAGAAAAAAATCTAAATACAGAAAATCTTATTACAAAAATTCAGAGAAGACAAGCTTTCCGCCTATTACAGCTAAAGATTTAGCAAATATTCATAACCAAGTAGAGAGAAAGGAAATCATAAAAGACAAAATATAGTCTATTATATAAAACCGAAAATGTTTTTACACAAAGTGATATGTTATCAGAAAAAGATACATATTTTGAAGGCATTTGCTTTAAATGCCTTTGATAAAAGTATGATATCTAAAATATGTATTTTAATTAACCCCAAAACCTAATTAAGAGTTATTTCCTAGTAGATATATGGTCAAAGAATATTAAGAACCGGGGCAGCTAGGTGGCGCAGTGGATAGAGCACCAGCCCTGAAGTCAGGAGGAACTGAGTTCAAATCTGGTCTCAGACACTTAACATTCCCTAGCTGTGTCACCCTGGGCAAGTCACTTAACCCTAATTGCCTCAGAAAAAAAAAAAAAAAAGAATATTAAGAACCTTTAAAAAAAGAGAGAGAAATGCAACCTATCAAAAAACCACTTGAACATAATATTAAAAATAATGCTCAGAGAAATGTAAATTGTAACAACCCTAACATGGTATCTTACCACTATTCGTGAAAAGATGAAAAAAGATAAAAAATATTGTTAGAGTGACTTTTTAAGAAGTTGTTAATTGGCCATTTCAGTCATATCCGACTCTTCATTACTCCATTTGAGGTTTTCTTGGCAGAAATACTGGAGTGGTTTGCTATTTCTCTCTCCAGCTCATTTTACAGATAAGGAACTGAGGTAAACTATTCCCACTCATATAGGTAATAGATATCTGAGGCTATATTTGAACTCAGGTCTTGACCTGGAACTCTATCCACTATGCTACCGAATTGCTACTTTTAAGAATATAAGTATGTTAATTCATGTTAATTCAAAGTTAGTAAAGATGTGAATTGGCTAGAACATTATGGAAAACAATTTAAAATAATATGAGAAAAGTTACTAAATTGTTCAGAACTTCTGACACAGATTATAATACTGTTACCAGACTTCAAGGAGTGTGGCACCTAGAAAAACATGTCAGGTACAAAAATGTCTTTAGCAGTTTTTATCAAAATAAGAAATTGAAAACAAAATACTATATAAAAACAATAGAATGTGCACCATAAGGTACAATAAAATATAAATTCCAAAAAAAATTAGAAGAGTTGTAAGTTTTAGAGAATGAATTAAGAG
Organism: Myrmecobius fasciatus; assembly: GCA_023553655.1. NCBI lineage: Eukaryota > Metazoa > Chordata > Mammalia > Dasyuromorphia > Myrmecobiidae > Myrmecobius > Myrmecobius fasciatus. The sequence continues at coordinate 73,623 of JAJPUD010004297.1, forward strand.
TTAAGAAATGTGCGTGTTAGTTAAATTCAACAATGTTGTCAACAAGTCAATAGATGAGAGGGACTAAAATTTCAGTTGAATAAATGGTTTATGCCAATATCATATTATCAAACTTAAAGAACAGTTACCTTCTTTCTGATAACAGATCAGTAAAAATTTTCAGGGAATTTATTGTATGAAGGATTTTATATTGCTACCTGAAAAACATATTTAACATTAAAATAAAATATATTATTTTTTGAGAAAAACATCTGTGTATAATTCAAATCAGAAGAATAAAGTGAAAATATACTTCAATACAAACAATTTAAATAAGTTCTCAATATTCAAAATGTGAAAAAATCAATTTCTTCCAAAAGCAAAGACACAATTACGTAAAATGAATGAAACAAAATAATTTTCAAAATATGAAGGTCAAAAAGAACCAGAAATCTTAATCAACATATAATCTCCTTGACAAGTGGAGGAACAGAGTAACATGTATTTAGAATTCAAAGTTATTGCCAAAACATTATGGGGGCCGAGGGTGGAGCCATGGTGGCGGAGATCAGACAGGAGTCTCTGTAACCTCCTCTAACCTTCCCTCAAACCAACAATATATGAAGCCTCTAGACTGATTTTGAAGCAAAAAAAATCCACAATATCTGGAGGACAACATGATTCTAGAAGAAGATACTCTGGAAGAACCTCAAAACAGGTCTGTTTTAATTGGGCAGGGGGGTGGTCTGCTGAACCCAGACTGCAGCCCAGGGAGACCAGGGCAGGGAGCTGGAACAGGGAGCTGGAACAGGAGTTGGAACAGGAGTGGGAGTGTTGTGCTTTTCACACACCTGGGAGTCTTCTGGGGGCCTCTTGGGCCAATCTGTCTTGATTGTGGGCAGGTGGTTTGGGGGGGGGGTCTGCCTTTTGTGGGGGGTAGATTGTGAACCACTGAACCCCTGATGAGCATCGGACCTAGCTGCCATTACACAACACCCTAAGGTGATCAATCAATCAACAGGACTGATCAGCACCAGAAATAATTCAATCAGTGGTGCTGCCCAGTACTTGAAATAATTCAATCAGCAGAACTGCCCCAGGGTGAACTAAAGCAGAACTGCCCAGCACCTGACATAATTCAATCAGCAGAACTGCCCAGTTCCTGAAATAACTCAATCAGCAGAACTGCCCCAGGACAAATTAAAGCAGCTGTCCCACCTTTGCCTTAAACAGACCTCATATCTTTAAAAAAAAAAATGAATAAAAAAAAACAAAAAGAGCTCTCACCATAGACAACTTTTATGGAGAGAGGGAAGAACAGACCTCAAATCCTGAGGCCCCTAAAGGTAAAGCAACTCCAGAAAAAGCCCCAAAGAGAGACATAAACTGGTCTCCATGTCACAAGGCTTTCTTTGAAGATTACATAAAGGATCTTAAAAGAGAGTTAGAAGAAACATGGGGAAACTAAATGAGATCACTGCAAAATAAAATAGAAAAAATGGAAAAAGAATGCAATGAACAAAAAAATGTAATGGGTCAATTGCAAAAGGAACTAAAAACAGTAACTGAAGAAAATAAGACATTAAAAATTAGAATCGAACAATTGGAAATGAATGACTCATCAAGACTTCAAGAATCAGTCAAACAAAAACAAAAAAATGAAAAAATAGAGAAAAACATGAAATATCTCCTAGGAAAAACAACTGACCTGGAAAATACATCTAGGAGAGACAATCTAAGGATTATAGGGCTTCCTGAAAGCCATGATGAAAAAAAGAACCTAGACACTATCTTCCAGGAAATCATAAAAGAAAACTGCCCTGATATTTTACACCCAGAAGGCAAAATACTCCTTGAAACAATCCACAGATCACCTCCTGAAAGAAACCCAAAAATTAAGTCCCCCAGAAATATCGTGGCTAAATTCCAGAATTATCATACCAAGGAAAAGATATTACAAGAAGCCAGAAAGAAACAATTTAAATATCGGGGAGCCACAATTAGGATCACACAGGACCTAGCAGCTTCTACTTTGAAGGATCGAAGGGCCTGGAATCAGATATTCCGAAGGGCAAAGGAACTTGGATTACAGCCAGGAATAAGTTACCCAGCTAGAATGAGCATTATCTTCCAGGGAAGAAGATGGTCATTCAATGATATAGGAGAATTTCACCTATTTCTACTGAAAAGACCAGAACTGAACAAAAAATTTGATCTACAAACACAGAATACAAGAGAAACATAAAAATGTAACAAGGGAAAAAAAACTCTTGAGAACTATATTTATACTATAGATACTTATAAAATGAGGGTTGATTTTATGAATCCATTATTACATTATGATTAATGATATGATTACTGAGATTTTATGATTATTATGATATGATAATTGTGATTTTATGATTATTATGATATGATAAACTGAAAAAGAAATTAGAGGTAGAAAAAAGATAACACTGGAAGAAGAGAAAAAGGAGGTAAAATAAGGGAAATTACATCACATGTAGAGGCAAAGAAAACGTATAATGATTGAGGGGGAAAAAGGGAGGGGAATGAGAATTGGGTTAATCTCCATCTCATCAGATTTGGCTCTGAGGGAATAATAGACGTACTTATAAGGAAACAGGAGGGAAAGGGGGAAAAAAGGGGTGGGTGGGGCTCTAAAGGGGAAGGATTGTTTGAGGGAAGTGGTTATCAAAAGCAAAATAGTAGGAAGGAGGGAAAGGGGATAAGAAAGAGAAAAGCATAAGCTAGGGTAAATAAGATGGCAGGAAATACAGAATTAGTTATTTTAACTGTAAATGTGAATGGAATGAACTCTCCCTTAAAGCAGAAGCAGATAGCAGACTGGATTAAAAACCAGAATCCAACAATATGTTGTATACAAGGAACACATCTAAAACATAGAGATACATACAGGGTGAAGGTAAAAGGCTGGAACAGAATCTATTATGCTTCAGGTGAACAAAAAAAAGCAGGGGTAGCAATCCTGATCTCAGACCAACTAAAAGCAAAGATAGACTTCATTAAAAGAGACAAAGAAGGAAATTATATCTTCCTAAAGGGTACCATAGATAATGAAGCAATATCAATACTAAACATATATGCACCAAGTGGTATAGCATGGAAATTCCTAGAGGAAAAGTTCAGAGAGATGCAAGAAGAAATAGACAGCAAAACTATAATAGGGGGGGATCTCAACCTCCCTCTCTCAGAGCTAGATAAATCAAACCACAAAATAAATAAGAAAAAAGTTAAGGAGGTAAACAAAATGTTAGAAAAGCTAGGTATGAGACAGAAAGGAGTTTACTTTTTTCTCAGCAGTCCATGGAACTTATACAAAAATTGACCATGTGTTAGGACACAAAAATCTCAAAATCAAATGCAAAAAGGCAGAAATAATAAATGTATTTTTTTCAGATCATGATGGAATAAAAATCACATGCAATATAAGGCCAGGAGAAAATAGACCAAAAAGCAATAGGAAACTACATAATTTCATCCTAAAGAATGAATGGGTGAAACAGCAAATTACAGACACAATAATTTCATACAAGAGAATGACAATAATGAGACAACATACCAAAATT
>JAJPUD010004297.1:88415-100553 GCA_023553655.1 Myrmecobius fasciatus
ATGAAAAGGTGCTCCAAGTCACTATTGATCAGAGAAATGCAAATTAAGACAACTCTGAGATACCACTACACACCTGTCAGATTGGCTAAAATGACAGGAAATGATAATGATAACTGTTGGAGGGGATGTGGGAAAACAGGGACACTGATACATTTTTGGTGGAACTGTGAACGGATCCAACCATTCTGGAGAGCAATTTGGAACTATGCTCAAAAAGTTATCCAACTATGCACACCATTTGACCCAGCAGTTTTTCTACTGGACCTATATCCCAAAGAGATTTTAAAGGAGGGAAAGGGACCCACATGTGCAAAAATGTTTGTGGCAGCCCTTTTTGTAGTGGCAAGAAACTGGAAATTGAAAAGATGCCCATCAATTGGAGAATGGCTGAATAAATTGAATGTTATGCAATATTATTGCTCTGTAAGAAACGACCAACAGGAGGATTTCAGAGAGGCCTGGAGAGACTTGCATGAACTGATGCTGAGTGAAATCAGCAGAACCAGGAGAACATTATACACAGCAACAAGACTATACGATGATCACTTCTGATGGACATGGTTCTCTTCAACAATGATGTGATTCAAACCAGTTCCTATTGTTCAGCGATGAAGATAGTCATATACATCTAGAGAGAGGCCTGTGGGAACTGAGTGTGAACCACGACACAGCATTTTAACACTTTCTGTGAATATTTCCATGCATTTTGTTTTCCTTCTTAGGTTGTTTTTTCTTCTTCTCTTTCTAGATCGGATGTTTCTTATGCAGTAAGATAACTGTATAGATATGTATACATGTATTGTATTTGTCATATAATTTATCCTATTTAGCATGTATTAGATTACCTGTCATGTAGGGGTGGGGTGGGAGGAAGGAGGGGAAAAGCTGGGGAAAAAAAGTTTTTGCAAAGGTCAATGTAGAAAAATCACTCATATGTTTTGTAAATAAAAAGCTTTATTATTAAAAAATTAAAAAAAGGAAAAAAAACAAAAAAAACAAAAAAAAACATTATGGGGGAGGAAGAGAATAGAAGATATTGTAGGTATAAAGTGGTAAAAAGAAGTTGAGAAGAAAATTAATCTCTGGATACCTTTTCCTAAGATCCACCAAAACCAGATCATCTTGACAACAACTGCATTTAATTCTAGACTAGATCAAATAGATGCAAATAAAAGAAATATTCTGGAGTTTTTATGGTTTTTATTTTCACTGATGATGATAGTAGAACAACAAAATTTGGACTTTCACTTCAGTACTTCATATTCCATGGAAAGAAATGAAATTGGCATTGATAAGGATGATAAAGATTTTTTTGTGTGTAATTAGTGACTGAACCCAATCAAAACATATCATGTAAGCAACACAATTTTTGAATCCTTTAGGCATCAGATTGGGAAATTTGACAAAAAGAATAGCTTTTTCCCCTAGCAGAATAGTGTGATAGAATAGATATCAGCAACCACTAACTCATAAAACTTGCCTTTGGATCTCTATAAATAATATTTCTAAGACTAGTTTATGTAAGCATGGAGAATAGTTTTGATGAAAACAAATTTGATATAATCAGAATTTTGATTTTCTACAATAATGTCTATACACATGATTATATGACAATCATAGAAAAAACATTTTTTTCAGAATTCAATCAAAGCAATGACAGCAAATTCTTAATTCTGAGAGGTCAAGTAAATTTACAAAATCAAATGAGAGAAACTTTCTCCTTCTCTATGCCCTCTTCCTTCTATCCCGCCTCCCTCCCTTCTTCCTCCTTCCCCTTCTCCTCCCTTCCTTCCTCCCTCCCTCCATCCCTTCCTTCCTCCCTTTATTCCTTCCTTCCTTCTTTCTTATTTTCCTTTTCTTTCTTTTTTCCCTTTTTCCATTTTCTCTTTGTTCCCTCAAATAATTATAATTCTCAAAGATCATACAATATACATATGTGAGTGGAGTTAAGAAATGATGTCTTGTATTCCTACCAATCTCTATTTTAGGATCCCTGGGCATGTCAGGAATTAAGATTATTTCCTATATAAAAAAGGGAATCTGGAAAATTATTTTTCTTTCTCCCTGCTCTTCCTGAATGTTGATCTGACACTATTTTCATCCAACTAAAAAGGAAATGGGGACTTACCATTAGACATAGACCAGATATCATGAAGTATCATGCAGTATCTACCTGAAACTGACTCCTATTCCAGGTATCTATACATATGCCACTATTGTATGTAATGGCTTAGGTGGAAAGAAGAAAACATAAGAAATCATCCATTTTATTTATGTGATATATTTTCTCCCATCCCATCTTCGGGCAAATATCATAGAATAATAAATTAAAGATATATCATCTGACTTGAAGATAGTGTATTATATCTTACTCAAAGTATAATAAAGAGTTCCTTGGAAGTCATGGGGATTTTTGCTGTTCAGGAACAACTAAAAAGTTCCGTGGAAGTTAAGAAATTAGAAGAATTCTGTGGATTTACTATTCACAAAATTTATATTCATGGTATATTTATACTTATGATATATTTTTATATAGCATGTTTTGCTGTATATACAAGCTTTGATTATAAAGAGATAAATTGCATTGTTTTATTTTGAAAAAAATATATTCTCCTTTTTATTAAATGTGATTACATATAAAGTATTTCTCTCTATATAGCCCATCTGTTTGATTCTATGATTATAATCAGATTTATATCTATATGGCCAAAACATTCTAAAAGGAACATCAGGAGTTTCCGTAGTAACCCCTGAAGATAAATTGTTATATGTTTTTAATATGGAGCTTTGTAATTGTGCCTTACTTAAAGACTGAAAAATTTGAAGGGGAAGTAGAGGCGAGTTGAAGTACAGAAGTTGTTGGGAGTTTTAGATTGTTATCTCATTGAAAACTGATACTAGATATATCCCATTCACTGACTGAAGGTAAACTTTGAAGAAGACACTCTTTGGAGTTAATGACTTCATAATCATGGGAAAGTTTATGTTGCTGAAAACAGAAATGAGCTTATGTAAGTGCCAGAGAATTGAAGAAGTCCCTTTAGTCCAATCTTACCCTTCTAAGGCAGGCCACTACTACAAGTTGTTCACATATATTATGTGCCCCCATTTTATTTATTGGTCTTTTCTATTACTTTCAAATAAAATCTTCTATATTTTGTTATTCACAGAAAATGTTGCTTTTCACCAAAAGGAATAACAACAACAAGAAATGACCCACGTTTTCAGAATCACTTTGGAGATATATTAAATTAAAGAAATAATGAAATAAAAGAAGATGCTTACCTCTCACAACAAAGGTATTTATAAGATATCTTTCTCATAGGAGATGTTATTTGAAGATGGAGTTATATGTCACAAATAAGAATACAGAAATATGTTGCTTTCAACAACTTTACTAGACTTTACTAGAATATAAACTCTTTAGGTGAAGTTATTATGTTAAATAACAAAAGATCTAAGTATACTACAAAATATAGATTTGTAGTATGGATTATGACTCTATAATGAATATAAAATATCATTAAAGAGAAGACTGAAAAATATTTTACACAGTCTTGTAAAATTCAAAGTAAACTAGCAAAATAGATTGCAATCAAGCAATTATGATCAATATTAGATAAAAGAAAAATAAATCATTTTCCTAATTGGAACAAATTCTGTATTGTATATTAGTTATATATGAGAATCTTTTTGGATTTAGGCATAACTTTTACTGGAGGTTTTTGCAAAAAAAATGTTTTGTTTTCTCAAACCCCAAGAAACACAGATACACCCAGAACCACACACAGTCTCACACACATTCTGAATGACAGTATGCATAACATCATAACAGTCTAATAAAAAAGATAGCCATTTCATAGACTTACTATATGAATATGGTATATATATATATATGTATGTATATATATATATATACAGATACACATAAGTATATGGTTTTAATGTGACATTAGGATTTATTTGATTGTTAACTGTTCAGATTCTACCAGTGTAAGTTATACAATTTTGAAAGCTGTGTTAGCTACTTAAAGTTATATTCCCAGTTATTTGATAAATTTGTCATACTAAATTAAAAACTATTTTTCAAAGAGAAATATAATTTATTAAGCTTATGTAAAGTTATACATGTACTATGTTGTACTATCTTCCCTTTGTACTAAATTCCCTCTTTTGTTGCTTTTAAGATTACTTTATTTCTAATGGCAAGCATAATATTATGAATTACATTCTGATTACACCATAGGCAGATATATATTTGATCAAAAACTAATGAAAAGGTTAGTTTTTAAGAAACTTTGGAGTGGGCCAGGCTTTTAAAGGTATATCAGGAAATATATAATAATGTTGAAATATTTTGTATTTTAGTGAAACATTTTATGGGCAAAAATGTTGAATCTAGAATTTTGTTTTGAATATCATTTTTTTCTGTTATTTGAGTGAATTTATGTCGATCGGATCTGACAGTTTTACAAGAGATTCGTGTAAAAATCAGAATTCATTAAGTGGAAGACCTTGAATCTGAAGTGGGGTGGGGGCAGGGAAAGGAAATCTTTTTCATTCAGGCCAGAAGCAGCTGGAGGATGTTGAGAGGCCTGGAAACTAGCAGATGAAATCTTTGAAAGGTGCTTACAAATCAAAACATTTATTATTAAATCATCAAGAGGATGATGGGCACACCATTTCACTCGCCCAAAACCTTTCCGGATAAAGACAGTCTGTCCACCTGTATCTTCCTGTACCCTGCCTCATTCGGGGTGAGTGCATTGAATTGAGGAGATTATCACTTACGACTGAATTTTTCATCATGGCTTTGACAGTGAAGCCGTCAGAAACCAGGGAGTGCGGCTGGTGTACCGGGAGTGGCTGTTGCGGCTGGAGTTTGGTCCTCTTCATCATCTTCTCTGGACTTTTATTTAGGTTCAGGGTCTCTTTTTCTGCCACCATCTTCCTAGGAAATGTCTTGTTCCCACATCCAGTGCTTTACGAATGACTGGGAGGTGGAGGGGAGGGAGGGAGAGACACAGCCGGAATGGGGTTATGGAGAGTAAAAACAGCACTGTAATGGTAATAAATTAAACTCTCCAGGTCCTGCCCGGGTTTGCTCCCAGTTCCAGCTGTTTGTCAGCTCCAAGGTGAAGAGGGAGTTTGGGGGAGGGAAGGGGCAGAAAGGGGGGCAGGACCGTATTCTGCAGCTGCAACAGGCTTCCAAAGGTGCTCCGAGAAGTTGCTAGGCAACGTATCAACATCGCAGCGGAACAGGCTCGCAGTGACGTAGATATTCGGGGCCAAGAGCCGGCAAAAGGCCTCGGGACGGGGACGGGGGCGGGGGCGAGGGCGGGGGCGGGGCGAGGCGAGGCGGGGGTGGATTAGAAAAAGGGCAGCAGATTCCGCACTACATCTCCCAGAGGGCCTCAGGGATGCGTGCGTAGGTAGGTCTGCGCGTGCGCTCACCTCCTCCTCACCCCCCCATTTCCCACCCTTTCCAGGGGGCGGGGTGAGGGAAGGTAAGGGGCGTGGCGGGGTGTGGCGTGGCGGGGGACAGAGGGAGGAGGGATCCGAGGTCTTTAAAGCTGGGAACGCTGGTCATAAGAGGCGAGCGCGGGGCCTAGGGGTAGGCCTCTGTGCGTGTGTTAAGCCCCCTACGCCTGTCCTTAGAGCCACCACCTACCCTGTGACCATGATAGGTACGTGAGTGTCCTCCAGGTACAGCTGCTTTCCACTTCTTCTCTCCCCCACCATGTGCTGGTTCTTTATGCAAGTGTGAGACCCTGCTGGTCATTGTCAAGGACGGTCTAGGTCACTGCTGAGGTGAGAGATCCTCTGAGTGTCCCAGACTCATCCCTATGGAAGTCAGGACTTGAAATTTATTCAGGCCTCTATCTTCGCTGGTTTCCCCCAACCCCTCACTGAGAATCAGAGTGTGCCCTTTCTCCCGACACCCCTCAGAGAGGCAGATGGTGAACCCACCCTTCCCTTCCCCAGTGGGTTGTGTCCCCCAAACAAGAGGCCATCCAAAGAACGTTACTTTAAAAATGCGCACTAGAAATTTGCCACTCCCTCTTCAAGCCCAGCAAACCTTCAAAAGCTGTTGAAGTTTTCGAAGGTCAAAGGCGCCCCTGAGTTTTTCATGCTCATATTTCCTTCCCACCATATAATTTAGCTGCCCTTCCCATGCTTGATGTCTACCCTTCTTCCCACCATTATTTTGTCAGTGAGCAACCTCTGACTATTCGGAGAGACCTCCTGAAGCAGGAAAGGAAAGTGATAGGCATGCGATGTCAGCTGTAATGAGAAGTGGTTCCAAAGGGGTTTTAAACTTCTTAGTGCCCTTGATTTTTTTTTAAGGCCACATATGAGCAGATATTTTGAAGTATGGGACAAAATGAGAGATCCATCTAAATGATCTTGATAGATGGAAATGGAAAACAGCTTATAAAAACTTTTTTAAAAAATCAGAGGTTTTCTTAGTATTGTTAGGGGAAAAAGTGAGCAAGTTTTTTGGTTGTATATTTATCCCTATAAATTTTCTCCAAAAATTAATGGAAAAACTATATGTTTAAGACCATCTTTCTGGGACTGTCAATGACTTTGCACAGCCAGAGTTTGGATTTTATAGAATTGGTTTTTAGATTATTGTTGACACAGTAACTATTAGTGATATAGTATCTTTAATTGTTGCAAGTGGGTATTTGGAGCCAGTTCTATATATAAATGTTCAGAAAGCTTATTAATGTGTTTATACATGGGTATTTTATTATTTTTTAAAGAAGGGATCACTTCTTAAGTATTTTAATTTTGTTATAAAATTAATGATACAATGTAAAAGAATATTCCTCTGGTTGCCTAAGAAATAAATTAATGAGTGTCATATTCCTTGGAGACAATGTAGAAATAGGCTATGTTGAGTTTTGAATTTGTGATGACACCACTGATAATCCTTTTCTTACCCCCTTCTATCTTGGTACTGCTTTCAGTAAATGATCCATAGAAATTAATGTTTGAAAAACAATAATAGGACATATTATACTACTCTTTAGAATTTACAAAAGTTTCCCCACTATTATCTTGGGATCTAGATAGTGTTAATATGAATATCTTGTTTTATAGAGAACCAGAAAGATAAAGTGACTGACTTTCATGGTCTTGAAGCTAGCAGTGGAACTGGGATTAGAAAAGAAACCAATTTTCTTAACTCCAAGTCCAGCACATAATTGTCATAAACCAGATAAGTTGATGCTTATAACAACCACTCAGGCAAAATGCAAGTCTTGAGAAAGGAAAAAAAAAATCCAAAGAATAAACACTTATTATAAAATTTACTTAAGAAACAGATCAGGAAGGGGGCAGAGAAATTTTATTGCACTGATTAAGTTTGGGTTGCTTGGTCTAATATATTTTGGATAATTTCTGAATTTGGTTATGGATTGTTATATTTTTGTGCCTTTTAATTAGTAACCTTTCCACTGTACTCTTCTACATTATATTTCATTGGATCTGATCATGAACTTATAAACATAAAGGCTCTGAACCAGGAGAGCATATGATCTGGTAAATTAGAAAAAGCCCAAAGATTTCTAAATAAGGCCCATTATGAGACTGTTTATCTCTATTCTGAGGACCATTCTACCCATGTCAGAAGGTTGGCCATAGAGTAACCATATTTATTTGACCATGGAGACTAGGACTAAGTCATGGGTCATTGAGAAAAAATGTTTGATTGGAAGTTAGAAAACCTGAGTTGGAAAAAATATAGTTGTGCTACTTACAATTCGGGTAGGTCATCTGGGCCTCAGTTTCATCCTTTGTTAAATTAAAAGAGTTGGTTTTGAACATCTCTGAAGTCCCTTGCAGCTCTTCACCTATGATCCTATGAGATCAGGATTAAAAATATGACTCACAGAAGGGTTGTGATAACCATTAATGGAAGGATGACCATATCAAAAATATTTTAGGCCCTTGAAATATTGAAGGAAACTCAACAAGTTTAAAAATAGCCACATGCATATGTATTTTAAATAATATATGTATTTAATTAATTACATATATTATATAATTTAAAAATCATTGTAGTTGGCTTTAGTCTAAAGGCTTCATTTAACCATAGAGCATCATCTAGGAAATGATTATGGTTTTTAAAAAATAGTAGTTGGATAAAAACATCCTATAGTGTTTTTGTGATTTGGGGAAACAAGTGAATGCTGTACTTGAAGTTTTAATTAGGTGGTGTTGACTCTCACCAGTGACTGATGCAGATGCTTCAAAATAGATCTTTAGAAATTTTTTGTTTTGTTTTTGTTTTTTTGTAGCATAACAATGGAAAATAAATGATTATACATTGGAAAGGAGGAAGATTGTTGTCATAGAAAGTGCTAGAATTAGGAGTTATAAGACCCAAATTGAAATCCTGTGCTCCACAGTTATTAGCTATATAATCCTGAGCAAATTATTTAATTTTTCAGGGTGAAAGGTCCTTGTCTGTAAAATGTCAATATTACTTATAATATCTTTCTCAGAGTTGTTTTGGGAAAAACACTTTGCAACTTTACCATGAATTATTTTAAACTACATAAATCTTACATGATTGAATGTGGACCCCAGATTTAAAAGATATATAAATTTTAGTCATAAAGTATCTGTGTATTTTTCTGTTATTATAAGAAAAATAAAAATGTGATTTTACTGTTATTAAATTATTGTACTGAGGAACTTATTTAGGTCTCCATGAACATGTTTTATTTTTAAAAATTCTTTTAGGAGCATTAAAGTTTGTAAATCATATTTTAATTGTAATGCTTAATCTCATAAAAATAGATTATATTTTTGGGTCTGTTATAAATTTTTTAAGTAGGGAGTTTTGAGTCAATGTTTACTCAGTAATTAAATCTAAAATAAATTCAAGTAAATTTTGGGTGGCATAATTGAAAGTGAACTAAAGCCATTCCTATTTCCTATCTTTTGAAAATTTTGAATTTTGATGGTTTATGTAGGAAAGTAAGTGTGTGTGTGTGTGTGTATGTGTGTGTGTGTGTGTCTGCTGACCATTTCTCAGTAATAATTCTATGCACATTGCTTTTCTTAAAACAGAACACATTTATACTTAAAAGATGTATTTTAGCTTTTTATTAACCAAGCTAAGTCATTTTAATCTTATCTCTCAACAACCTTATTTTCTATTGCATTTCTTATGTATCTTGAGCTTTTTTTTAAACTATCCCATATCTAGAAAATATGAAGACTTAAAAAAAATTGTAAAAAAAATCTTAAGAATCTTAAAAAGAATGCCATATCTTAAAGTGGCGTGAAGCAAGGAAGCATGGGGAAGGATTAAGTTAAAACAGGCAGGATATTAGTTGGCATTTTAGAAAGAGGAATGCCTTGGAAATCCAGATAAATCTAGGCAAAATTATATTTTCCATTGTTCTATAAAACAAAGCTTCTTAAAGTGTGAGTCACAATTCCATATGGGGTTGCTTAACTGCATGTGGAGGTCACAAAATTTTGCTTTATTATCAGTAAATGTTTGATTTGTATATTTATTTTATATACCCAGTATCATGTAAAAATTTCTTGCATGAAAAGGGATTGTGAGTGGAAAAAGTTTAAGAAGATCTGCTTTAGAATAATATCTAATTTCTGACCCTACCAGTGACAGCTTTGTAATATAATAAGCAAGAAGGATTCTTTAAGCTTTATGTCTTGGCTTGATATTGGAGCAAAATGGGATGAGGGAGACACCAATATCTCTTCTGATCTCAACTTTAAGCTCCAAATACAAGCTTTTGATATACCTATTTCATTAGTGGAATGCTGTTATTGCTCTGAACTGCCTTCACAGAATCCAGGATTGCTTTTCTAACACTATTTTCTGGTCTAGTCTCTAGCCTGTTTTAAATGCAGTCACAGCTCTCCCTTGGACTGTGATTGATGTTTTAAATGCTCTGACCCATCCATGTTACAAAAACAAAATTTTTACTGAAGTCGGTGAGAAATTGTGCTTTTGTGAGAAGTATGGGATCAGGTTTGAAGAGATACTTAAAGAAATAAAGCAGCACAGAAAAACTTGAAAAAAATGACTCAGAAAAATGAAATTGTTTAGGTAATAAATCTCTCCTACCTGCAGTAGAAAGTATTTTCTTATACATTTCTATCAGCAAGGCCTTCAATGTAGCTTTTATTTTTTTAAAAAAATCTAACTTTAGTTATGAAGACTCTTTGTTGTATATATTAATCTATACTTTGCCTAAATATTTTAATGATTTATGTATGTTTATATTGATAGTTAAACCTAATTCCAGAAATTTATACAACATATTTATAAAGAGGGAAAAATATTTATTTCCCCAATTATTTTCAAGTTGGCTTTTTCCCTCATCTTGAAATGGTAGGGGTATTAATTCCTGAAAATTAGTATCTAGTAATTGAGTAACAAAAAAATGCCTAGGTAAAACTTTTCATATCTGTCATTACCTGTACTTTAGTGTTTAGAAAATGGTATTGAAAATAGTGTGTAATTGTGCCACAAAATAAGTTAGATGAACTTTTGCATGGAAGGTCTTTTCTTAATGTAGCACAGTTGTGTACACAGATTCAGTTCTATTGATGGAAATAAATGGCCTGGTAGTTAAAATGATACTCTAATGCTCTTTGTAATTTTGGACTTTTTTCTAAGGCTTTTTGAAATCCTTTAATTTCACACTTTTATGAAACCTGATAGCTATTCTGCTAGAAGGTACAGTAGAGAACCTAAGTTCAAGTATAGCCTCAAATATACTTCTTAGTTATGTGCTATAGCTTCAGTTTTTCTATCTCTAAAATGGGAAAAATATTAGTACCTACCTGCTAAAGTTGTTGTGAGGATCAAATAAGATAATATAAATAAAATGTTTTGTAAGACTTAATACATGAATTTTATGTTATGTAAACACCATATAAATGCTAGCTGTGATTTTTATTATTAGTGACTGAAAACCTTAGTACAGTCTGTGGATTGAAACTGAGACTTATCTATGCTACTGTTTGCCATGGCAGAAACTTTCACCTTATAGGATAGGGTGTTTTAAAGAGTCAAAAACTGAGTAATTTGACTACTCTAATATAAAATATTTTTTATTACTTCTTTATAATATTGTGGTTATATATATATATATAGTTATTATAAAGTTATTTTGCCTCTGTGTGTTAGTTCATATGTTTGATAAGCATAGATACTGTGCTAAATACTGTATGAAAGAAGATACAAAAATATTTAAGATATACAATGTCTCATTGAGCTTATTAACTCGCAAATATTATGGTGGTAGACTTGATATTGTAGGCAACTAATTAGATAATGTGAGTGGTGGGGGATAACTCAGAGAATACCAAGAATCCTTCAGGAGGGACTGAAAAATATCAGTCCTACTGATAGAACTAGGCAAATCAAGAGAATGACTCAATTTTGAGGGGAAAAAGTGAATAAATATAGTTATCCCTTCCACATTGGGACTTCCCCCATTGCAGAGTCAGTATATCACAGGTTGGTATAAGAAAATGGAATTTTGGGGGAGATTTGCAGAAACTGCAGAATATACGCAAAGGTCAGCAGGTGACAAAAAATTTACTCAGAAATGTATAAAATATATGTATAGTATTGTATTGTCCAAATTTTACAGTAAAATATTAAAAAGCCACCATAAAATAAAAAAAAAATTAGACTTTGGGTACAAAGGGAAGACCAAGAAATTTTATGCATATTTTTCAGATTGTGGGGGATTGTACCTCAACCCCTGGTCCCCTAAGCCCCACAAGATGAAAGGAATAACTGTACATATATTTCTCTACTGTTATATAGTATATAGTATACTTACTATAAGTCAATCACTGGATATGAATGTCTATATAGAGAATTTTAGGGATTGTGAGGGAGGAACATTACATATATTCATATAAATACACATATATGTGTATATTTTTACATTCTTTCTCTTCATACACACATACACATATGGGGGAGGGGAGGGAAAGAGAGGAGAGAAAGAGGAGGGAGAAAGGGAGAAAGAGAGAGAGAGAGGAGAGAGAGAGAGAGAGAGGGAAGAGAGAGAGAGAGAGAGAGGGAAGAGAGAGAGAGAGAAAGAGAGAGAGAGAGAGAGAGAGAGA
>JAJPUD010004297.1:100653-122580 GCA_023553655.1 Myrmecobius fasciatus
AGAGAGAGAGAGAGAGAGAGAGAGAGAGTGAGAGTGAGAGTGAGAGTATCCCCAAAACTCTTGACTGAAAAAATATTGACTTGGCAAAGCAGGTCCCTATCAAAGATCCTTGCACTGGAGCTCATTTTTCAATTTCCTCACTCTTGGCTTTGTCAGCTGTATGACTAGTTCTCCCTCAGATACAATTGCACTTAAAATTTTGCTCTATAACACAAATACTATATTGTAAAAATGACTAATGATGAAAGGAGGAAGTATATGATAAATATCAAATGAACAATACTTTTAAGAGCTGTAGGTTCAGAGGAGAGGAAAGATACTGGGGTGGGGGTGGTTTCAAAAGTCATCCACAGAAGCCTATGTATGAATCTTTGCTACTTCCCAGGAGAATGAGGGTATCCTTTTATACTAAATAGCCTGATTCCTAACTCCATTCAATCCTAGGGGAAACTGACCTCAATTTGTGTACCTTTTTTCCATTTTCCTTGGTTCTTTATATACTTTATATGTAGGAAATGTGTGTGGGGGGAGGTGAGGAGGGAGGAATCATATAAAGCTTACTGTGCTAAGAGGTACAAGTAAGAGAGAAGCCCTGCCCTCAAGGAACTTATAATAGGAAAAGACAACACATAAAAGGAAACTCAAAAGTGGGAAGATAGGATGTGTAGGGTACCTAGCACAGGCACGGTGACAGAATTGGAACTAGTTCAGCAGGGGAGAAATGATTAGATTTATAAGAGCTATTTCTTCCATACCAAAGAAACACTTAGAACACAACCAACTTTAGTATTGTTTATGAGGAACAATTCCTCAAAAACCTTGATCAGTGTGTTTATCCTTGAGAAATGATAAGTAGCCTTGGTTAGCTTTGAGCAAAGGATTTATTAAAATAGTATAACAAAAATAGTTAAAGGAAAAAAATGCCCTTCCCTTCCCCAAAATAGAGCACAGTCTGTTCTTGTCTTGTACACACAAGTTTCATGGGAACCAAACTTGGATCACAGTAATAATGAGGTACACATTTGAAAACATATGTGGCCAAAGGACTGACTCCAACCAAATTGTCTTTGAGAGTCTTTTTTACCTTTTACAGTGTTCTCACCAAACTTTCCTCAGGTATAATTTCTGCTACATCCTAAGTTTCTACCTTTTTAGAGCTCCTGGCCAGTCTACTTTCTTCAAAGGTCCCACTCTCAGAAGCCAACATTGTCCCCATATTATTGTCTTTTAAAGTGGGCACTTTCTTTGTCATTGGCATCATTTATCACAGTAGGAAACAATTGTTACTACTTCTGGTTATATTGAATTTATTCTATTGCTTGGATACTTTCCCTTTAGTATTCTCATTCACCTAAGAATAAGAAATAATAAATACAAAAGAAACCAAGGAGCCATATGCTCAAGAATATGACGGATATGAAGCCAACAGATAGAGAAATGTAACCAAGTACTCTCTCTTCTTTACTCCCAAGCAATTTTTAAAGTTGTCCTATTCAACATTGAAAGGGAAAAGAGTGTTTCAGGCAGGTGGTATTTTTTTGCGTGCACACTCAGCTCACACTTGGCATTTGTACATACAGAAACCATGAATGGTGAATTACACCTTTTTCACATAGGTTCTCTTCATTCAATTTCTCCTATACTCTGTATGTATATTTGGAAAAATATAGTATGGGTCTTCACAGAAATATCTCATGCCAACTTTTCTTACTCTATCTTCTTAATATGTAGCTTTTTCTAATTGTTATTTAAGATTAGTTGGCTAAAATGATTCTTAGCTGATAATCTTGGGAAGAACCATATCAATGGAAGGTTCAAGCCAATGGCATAGAACCATCCTAATTCCTAAGGAGTAGGTACCTTTAGAATCCTGAGAGGGAGTCACAATCTTGCTACAAAAACTGATGCTTCTTGAAAGGGTAGGAATCTAAGAATTCTTAGAGCATAAGCATTACTACAATAGAAAAATGAATTTTGGATAATAGTAAATAATTAACCCATTTATATTGTACTTTAGTTTCTTTTTATCCTCATAGCATCTCTAGAAGGGAGGACCCATTGTCATCCCTCTTATACTCATGAGGAAACTGAAGCAAACTGAATAAGCATCAATACACAATATCTGAGACAAAATCTGAACTCAGATATTCCTGACTCCAAGTGCAGTGTTTTGTCTACATCAGCACCTAGCTGCCTTATAAAATGTTTTATGGATCTAACCATTGCATTTATATTCTAATTATTATTTTAACTATTTGTGTAAATATCTTGTATCATTTACTAAGTATTTTATTCATTTTAGTGGTGGCATCACAAAATACAAGAAATATAAAAGTATTGCTATATTATGCGCTAAGAATGGAAAAATTTGTCAGAAAAAACTTAAATTCCAACGTAGCTGTCCTAGATGGCAAAAGAACAAGAGTTAATTCCAATTTTTTAATCTGCAAAATTAACATAATAGTATGTAATTCTCAGAGTTGAAGATAAGTGAGAGACTATATAGTGCTTTGTATTTCAAGAGATATATAAATGCTCATTGTTGTTTCTGTTATATAATGTTATCATGGTTTTGATAGTGAGATTGAATTCAAATGATCATGCAAGGCAACCAGGCAGAAATTGTTTTATGCACATTAAAAATAATTTGGGAATTCAATATTGAATATTAGAAATAAAACTTTTTTGGAATAGTTTAATATTGTTCATGTCCTTTGAAAAAGTAAAATGAATCAAGTATATAATGGGAAAACTATGCCACTTTTGAGTAAGCTCAAATAAGAGTGTAATTACTGTCAAGAGAAAGCATTTTAAAAGAAAAAAGACTATTACAGAGCTTTACTTATATCTATTGAGTATTTCAGAGTTGGAATTCTTAAGAGAATTTAATTGAGATGTCTGACAAACATGCCAATATAATAGATGTAGCATCATCCCTTGCAACCTGTTAGTACAATTAGGATAAATGTCAACCAAATAGGGAGTATAGAACCAGATATAAAGTAGGCTAATGCAAAATTGACTGGTAAGAAAAGACCAACTCAGTTCTTCTTGTGAAAAAAGTGATGAAAGTAACCATAACAAAATTTATTAATTCAGATTTAGCTATTCTGAAATTAATGATAATTTTATACTTGTATAATGAAACTTATCTTGTCATTGCCTGCTGTAGGGTTTGGGGAAGGAATTGCAGAAATAGCACATTGATATGTAATTGTACTCTCAGGGTATGATTGTGGATTTTCAAAATCATTATTAATATTAGATCTTCCTCTTAATTTGTATATCTTTTAATTAAATGGGAACTAATTAGGACAGTTTGCCTTTTTTGTGTGTGGGTTTTTTTTTTTTTTTAAAAATTTTCCTTTAAAACTTTTTAAAAAAATTATTTATTTTTTTATTTAATATATCTGGGAAAAAACTTGTAATTCTTCAAGGTTTGTTTCTTTCTATTAAAATACATTTTTTGGTTTTGTTTTGGTTTTTTTTGCTGAGGCAATTGGGGTTAAGTGACTTGCCCAGGGTTACACAGCCAGGAAGTGTTACATGTCTGAGGCTATATTTGAACTCAGGTCCTCCTGACTTCAGGGCTGGTGCTCCATCCACTACCCAAATTAGCTGCTCTATTAAAATACATTTTAACGATATAATTTGTTTTTACATTACCTACATTTCCCACTGTATTATACTTCCTTCTCCCACCCAAGGAGCAATTCCTTAATGTACAAAGAGACATAGGAAAGAGAGAGGAAAAAAAAAAGAAAAAAGAAGTGAACATAGCATGTGTTGAATTACATTCAGTTCTCCTTAGTCTTCTGGATGCAGATGGCATTTTCTGTCTGAAGTCTATTGAAATTGTTTTGGATCACTGAACCACTGAGAAAAACCAAGTCTTTCATACTTAAATCATCGAATGTTCTTGCTGTTATTGTGTACGACATACTCTTGATTCTGATTGTTTTGTTCAGTATCAGTTCATGTAAATCTTTCCAGGCCTTTCTAGAATCAGCTTGTTCATCATTTTTTATAGAACAGTAATATTCTATTACCTTCATATACCACAACTTGCTCAGCCATTTCCCAATTGACGGGCATCTACTCATTTTCCAATTCTGTGCTACCACAAAAAAAGCTGCTACAAACATTTTTGCATATGTGGGTTCTTTTCCTTCCTTTATGATTTCCTAGAGATACAAGACCCAGTAATAGTATTGCTGCATCAAAAGGTATGCATAATTTTATAGCCCTTTGGGTGTAGTTAGATACTGCTCTCCAGGATAGTTGAATCATTTCAAAGTCCAGCAACCATAAATGTCCCAGTTTTCCCACATCCTCTCCAACATTTATCATCTTTTCCTGTCATCTTAGCTAACTTGAAAGGTGTGAGCTGGTACCATGTTTTTTTCTTTTCATCTTTGACAGTTTGTTGCCTATGAGGTAAAAACTTCGTTTTGATTTGCATTTCTCTTAGTATTTGTGCTTTGTGACATTCTTTCATATGGTTATTAAGGTTTGCAATTGTTTTGAGAACTACATCTATTTTTTGATATGGATTTCGGTCCTATATATATATTTTTTTTTTCTTGGATAGTAGGACCTTATCAGAGATACTTGATACAAAGATTATTTACTCAAGTCACTTGTTCCCTTTCCTATCCTAGTTGCTTACTTAATATCCTTAATTTTCAGTTCTCAAAGGAGATTTTTATTAGATGACTTCTGAGATCCCTTCCTGTTCTAGAATTGTGATTGTGTTGTAGTTTATCTTTTAAAATTGCCTCTATACTTCAAGAATTCACTTCATAATCATAGTTGTGAAAAGTATACACGCAACAATATGTATGTATGTGTATATGTAAGTATACATGTTTTATATATACATGTATATATACTTGTATATATATATATCTTAACTGTGTATATATGATCTACTGATCTTATAATTTTTTGTGGTGTTACTTAATATTAAATTCACCTATTTGAATTTTTTCTGCTATGAGGTATGAATTATTTGTTTAAACTTAATTTCTAATAGACTGCTTTCTAGTTTTCCCACTGATTCTTGTCTATTATGGAGTTATTTCTGGTATAATTTAGGTTATCAAATTTATCAAATATAGAATTAAGGGAGGAAAAAAATTGTAATAGACTTGCAGGAGAATTTTGTCATATTTTAAAAGAACAATTAATACTTATATACATTACTCTCAAAGATTGAGAAAGAAACCTTTTTTTTTTTTAACTCAAACCTTTTCATATTGAAAATCATCATCCTGACTTCAGAATTTATTTGACCTTGGAATTTTTAATTTAATTGATATATAATTTAGAATTTAAAGCATAGTTTGGGTTTTTGTTTTTGTTTTGGAAGTGTGGCTTATTTGAATAGCACTTTATTCTCTGCAGCCTAAAGTTTTTATGTTGTTCATTTCTACATGGTATTCAGGTTTTTGGTTTGTTTTGTTACTTTGGGAGGTAATGATTCTTAAACCCTTCTTGCATATATTATCTTTGAGGTCAGTGACTGAATTTCTTATTTCTGCATCAAGAGCCAAACATTTTAACATGTTTTGTGTCTGCAAAATTTTTTACTGCAATTTGAAGCTTTAATAGCTTAAAATTTAACACTGGAGGGCATACTCTATTTCTAATTTCTTTGGATTTTTATGAGTTTTTTTTTTTAACATAGAACTTTTGGGAAGACTTGTCATGTCTTTTGTGAAAAGAGTTTTATAATGATAATAGAGAAGAAAAATTTATCTTAATTTAGATTGACTTTGAATGAATTTTCTATATTTAAGTTGGTCATGAAACATGTAATAAATTTTTTTGAGGCAATTTGGGTTAAGTGACTTACCCAGGATCACACAGCTAGGATGTATTAAGTATCTGAGGCTAGATTTGAACTCAGGTCCTCCTGACTTCAGGGCTGGTGCTCTATTCACTGTGCCATCTAGCTGCCCCAAAACATGTGATAATTAATGGCTACTCAGGACAATAATGAGAAATTATGACAACTTTATGATATTTTTAGGAATCAGCTTAGTTCTTCCATGATCTTTACTTATAGAGCATTTTTTTTCTTAACTAGATTGTGAGAATTATGGGATTGGAGTTGGTAGGGAAGTTAAATATTGGGTAGGTTGTCCCCTTTGTTTTACAAGTGAGGAAACTGAGGCCCAGACTGATGTGGTATCTATACGAGTAGTTTTAAGCATCTTGCTCAAGGTTATATATTGTATAAATTGTATATAATTGGGTTTTAAGCCCAGGTCTTTTGATGCCAAATCCATTGTCATTTTTTTCTTTTCAACAAGCTGTTTGGAAAAGTACCATCCAATGAAATTCACCTTGTCCTTAAGATACTTCCATGAAAACTATATTTCTATCAAAAAATGTATTTTTTTTGCTTTCAAAGGCCTTTTTGTAAAAAAAAAAAAGTGGTAGCATGCAACTGAAAATTATAAGTGAAAAATGTATTCTTTTATTTATTAATTTTAAGATAGGCTTTTTTCTGTTGCCTTTGACAAAATGAAAATTGTAATTGGCACAAGCTAATTGGAAATACTTTAAATCAAGGAAAGTGGACTTATCTCTTTTGTTTCTTTCTTAACTGATGTTTCTCCTTACTGCTTTGCCTAATAATTGTCATTAGGGAGAAACTATCAAGTGATTTGAAATCTGAGTTGGTATAGAATATAATAAATGTCAGGTAAGTTTTAAGGATAGCTGTATAATATAGATAGATCACATGGAAATAATGAATTAGCTGACCCTTTTTCTTCCATTTTCAGTTTTTATTTTTAAGACCAATATATTTTGCTGCATTGAGCATCTGAATTTTTTGGCTTTACTAATTGGAATCTCAGTGGAATACTTTCAGTAGAAACATATGCTCAAAGCTTCAAAGTAATTATGATATCACTAAAAGCTTCATAATTACATTACTGAAACTAAATGTTAAAAAATTTGATTTTCCTTGATCCATTCATTTCAATTTAATTCTAGACTACTGTGTGATTGATTGAAGAAACATGACAGGACAAAGTCAAAGTGTGTTTACAGTACATAAAACCTTGCACAGAAAACATCAAGATAATCTAATTATGAGCAGAAATTCATTTTAATCATTTTTTTTCTCCCCAGAGAAAGAGGGTTGGTTTTAAACTTTATTTTTTCTTGTTTACTCTATGTACAGCATCATGGTGAAGATTTTTGATTTGTTTGTCTATCTCAGAGAAAAAAAATTGCTTCAAGTAATTGAAGACCCTTTATAGTTCTTTTAAAAAGCCTGCAGTTGAATTTTACTCATTGGAATCTGGAAAGTGGTCTTTTTTTTTCTTTCTTTTTTTTTTGAAAAACGAATAAAAGCTGTTGCTTTTTTTTTTTGAAGAGGTTTGGTACAGTTTTGAATTTTCTTTTTTTTTTTTTGAATTTTTATTTTATTTGCATAACATATGTGTGGGTAATTCTTCAACAATAACCCTTACATAGCTTTCCATTACAAATTTTTCCCCCCAACTCCCCACCCCTCCCCTAGATGGCAGGATATCCACTACATGTTAATTATGTTAAAATATTGGCAAATCGAATATATGTATACATATTTCCAAACTTATCATTGTTGTGCAAGAAAAATCTTATCTACACAAACGATATATCAGATGAAGGAAACACAATGTAAGCAAACATCAATCAAGGAGTATGAGAATGTTATGTTGTGGTCCACATTTCGCATCCCTCTCTCTGGGTGTATATGGCTTTCTTCAGTGAACAATTGGAGGTGGTTTGAAACATTTCATTGTTGAAGAGAGCCATGTCCATCAGAATTGATCGTCATATATTGAATTTTCTTTTTAAAGTAGACAAACATCAGTCTATTTGTGTAATATGTTTATTCTGGCTTTACTTAATTAAATAACATCACAACCACTGACTTGTCAGAATATGTCATCTGAACAACTTATCTGTGAAAAAACAAAGCATTGTGAATAAATGTTTGTGCTTTATTTTTTACATTACATCATGGAGAATGAAGAAACAATCCCCCAAATTCAAAATTATAAATGTCCTAATGTGGAAACAGCATAATCTTCTTAAATCTTAAATTTCGTACCCATCCTCCAAAATACTTGTTATCCAGTGACACTGGTCTTCTAATTCTTCCTCTAACAAGACATCTCTTCCTCTATTAGCATTTTCACTGGTTGTCCCCTATTCACTGGTTGTCCCCTATTCCTGGAATGTTCTTTCCTCTCATTTCTGCCTCTTGACTTAGCTGGCTTTCTTCAAGTTCCAGCTAACATCTTGCTTTCCACAGAAAGCTTTTTCATATTTTCCTTAATTCTAGGGCCTTCCCTCTGTTGATTATTTCTATGAATCCTGCATATACTTTGTTGTGCATTATTGTTTACATGTTGTCTCCAGCATTGGAATGTGAGCTCCTTGAGAATAGTGATTTTTTTTTTCTTTGTACCTCCAGGACTTAGCTTAGTATCTGATGCATGGTAGGCTGGTAATAAATGTTTATTGCCTAACAAAAATAGCATAGCCTTTCCTAGTTTTTAAAAAGGAGCTTTTTAATTAACAAGAATTTATTTTCTCTCCTTCCAGGATGGGACAAAAGGAGGAGAAAAGTAAAATCCTTATCATAAATATTCACATCCAAACAAAACAAATTTCCACATTGGCCATGTCCAAATTATCTCATTCTACATATTGAGTGATGCTTTCTCAGGTAATTGGTAACATTCTTCATAGTTTCTATGTTCATTGAACTCATAAGTGGTCATTGAATTAATCAGAGATCTTAAGTCTTTCAGACTTAATGTCAGTCTTCCTCTTAATAATGCTATCTGAAAAAAAAAATTTGGTTCTGTTCATTTTAGTTCATTTATAAGCTATCCTGAGTTTGTCTGAAATGTTCGTTTTATCATTTCTTATGATGCAATATTTCATTACATTATTATTCCATAAATTGGTCAGCCATTACCCAATAGATGGGATAGCCATTAATTTCCAATATCTGTTTTTAAGTACATATTCTCCTAATCAATGCCTTTCAAAGCACTTAATCTAAAATAGTTACTACTACATTATGGTTGTGTTGGGACAGTTATAAAACAAAAGCCTTTGTCTTGCACTAGCATCTACTTATTTTCCAGAACAGCCTAATATTTAGACTCCTGGGAATGATGCACATACTTTAGCAGGTAAGCAAGAGTCCCGCTGGTTTAGGAAGCACAGATTAGTGATTAATTTAATTGGAAGGCTACTAATATTGATATGATTACATAGCTTTTTTTTTGAAGTGAAATGTTGAAAAATTTTGACTAATGAAAGTTTCAGATAAGCTGAATTCTCTTTCTCTCTCTCTCTCTCTCTCTCTCTCTCTCTCTCTCTCTCTCTCTCTCTCTCTCTTTCTCTCTCTCTCTCTCTCTCTCTCTCTCTTGTTTTTTGCTGAGGCAATTGAGGTTGTGACTTACCCAGAGTCACACAGCTAGGAAGTGTTGTGTCTGAGATCAAATTTGAACTCAGATCCTCCTGACTTCAGAGTTGGTACTCTATCCACTGTGCCACCTAGCTGCCCTATAAGCTGAATTCTAATTTAAGTTTTTTTTTTTTTTTTTTTTGCTGAGGCAATTGGGGTTAAGTGACTTGCTCAAGGTCACACAGCTAGAAAGTATTAAGTATCTGAGGTCACATTTGAACTCAGGTCTTCCTGACTTCAGGGCTGGTGCTCTGAAGGTATTTCACTGTGCCACCTCGCTGCCCCTCTAATTAAAGTTTTAATGACAATTGAACTGAGAATTGAATCAGGTTTGTAGTAGTTTCTGTATCCATTTTTTTCTTTGTGTACATTAACATGAAATCATTTTAGTTGCTATGACCCTATATTGCTGCCAATCTTTCCTACATTTTGTGTGGATAAGGTCTACCTTACTTTGGGTGATTACCACAGTTATCTGAGTCTTAAAGTTGAAATTTAAATGTGATTAGCTCATAATGCAAATATATCTTCTATCTCTCATTTAATCTACAGTTATTTTTCTTAGAGATAAATTCTAAGTAGATGAGAGAAGTGGGTTAATGATAAAGTTCAGTGGCCTGTATATTTGGAAGGTTAGAATTTAAATATAGTCTATCAGAGTTATAGATTATCAGGATTAGACCAGGAAATTTAGTGGTGGGGTGGAATGAGGCAGAGCAATGAGCTATATAATACAAAAAGAATGGGATTATGTCAGAACAGAAACCAAATTAAGGAAAGATGAGCAAATAGTCTGATGGAGACAAGCATAAACCAGCAACTGAGGCTGGCAGAATTTTATATTTTTTGTGAATGAAGCTAAGACAAAGTGGGCAAGTTGTATAGTTGTATATACATTGACCTCTGCTTCTGGTGCATGATGGCTGCATTTTTTTTTTTAGCTTCTTAAAGTACTTAACATTCTGGGATTCAAGAAGTGGACAAATCTTGGTTTAAGAAAGGAAGTTGTCTTAATTATTGTCCTTTTCTTATACAGTACAGAATGAGTTTTATTTCGTGTTTTGGGTTCAGTACATTAATTTAACAGTAGGGCCAAGAAAAGGTTTATTTTTTTTCCCTTCATAATCTGTCTGGTTGATGTCATTATGCTTTAACTTCTTTTCTAAATATAAAATCTATAACAAGTATGATAAAAAGCATTTTGATTAAACTTTATTTTATTCCATCATTTTTCTTACTTGGCATCTTATTTCTGATTAACTTAGTTGTCCCTTATAATCAGAGTACACATTGAAATGCCATTGAAGCTAAATTTTTTTAACTTAAAGAAATTTTCTTAAAAATTATTTTGTTGAAAGCAAATAGTCCATTTGGTTTACTTTTTTTCATGGTAAAACTCCTAAGTGAGGTGTGTGACTGAGATGGGCTACATTCACACAATGGGGCTGTAGGCCCTAAGCAAAATGAGTGCAATCTGTTTCTTCTGTTTCTAATAAAGGAGAAGAGTTCCTTCATTTGCCTCCTTAATTCATTGCCTGAATTTTATGCTTTTCTTTGTCATATTGGCAGCTTGCCAAATACCTTTTTTTCATGCAGGTAAAATGAAAATACATTATAGATACATTTAAATACCAAGCCACTGCAATAAAATAGCATTAATACATTTTCAAATTGTAGCATGGAGTGTTATCTGCTTGACTTCTGTTCACTACCTAGACCCAGAGGAGACACTTGAAAAAAGTTGTATTAAACTGTGCATACCCTTTGACCCAGCAGTCTATTTCTATTGGGCTTATATCCCAAAGAAATCTTAAAGAAAGGAAAGGGCCCCACATGTGCAAAAATGTTTTTGGCAGCCTTTTTTTTGTAGTGTCTAGAAACTGGAAGCTGAATGGATGCCCATCAATTGGAGAATAGCTGAATATATTATGGTATGTGAATGTTATGGAATATTATTGCTCTATAAGAAATGACCAGCAGGATGATTTCAGAGAGGCCTGGAGAGAGTTGTATGGACTGATGCTGAGTGAAATAAGCAGAACCAGGAGATCATTATACACAGCAACAACAATACTATATGATAATCAATTCTGATGAACATGGCTCTCTTCAACAGTGCAGTGTTTCAAACCAGTTCAATTGTTCAGTGAAGAAAGCCATATACACCCAGAGAGAGGAATGTGAAATGTGGACCACAACATAACATTTCCATGCTCTCTATTGATGTTTGATTGCATTGTGTTTCTTTTCTCAGATTTTTTTTGTAGATATGATTTTTCTTGCACAAAAATGATAAGTGTGGAAATAGTTATACATATATTCAATTTGTCAAGTATTTTAACATAATTAACATGTAGTGGATTTCTTGCCATCTAGGGGAGGGGTGGGGACTAGGGGGGAAAAATTTGTAACAGAAAGCTTTGTAAGGGTCAATGTTGAAGAATTACCCATACATATGTTTTGCAAATAAAAAGTTTAAAAAAAAATGAAAAAAAGTTGTATTACTGATGCCCAGTTCTGAGAATAAGCAGAATTCAGAAGAATGCTAAAGCCAGCGAGAATCATTTAGCTAAGCACTATACAACTTGAGAATTTCTAGCAGCAATTACTTCCTCTGTTTCTTTAATAATTATCTTCTTGTAGTTCTTGTAGAATAATAAAACAATGAGTTTTTTAAAAATCATATCTTCTTTGGTCTAGAAAAAGACAGCGAGAAATGGAATTGTTTTGGACATGTTGGAAAGTAAAGTTAAAGTGTGTCAGTGTTAGTGTAAGTTTAAATGTCAGAGTTAGGAAACATTAAGAAAAAAAGTTAAGTAGGCATGTCAGAAGTAAAAAAAAATACATTCCTATGTTTTGGATTTTTATACATTAAGAAATATTGAAATCTTTTTAACAATCTGTAGAACTAATAATTGTATGAACCATTCTTAGTGGTGAAATCCTTAATTAGAAGATGTTCCAAAAATATCAGGGCAGAATTAAATTTTGTATAATTTATCATTGCTAAAGCTTTTAGAACAACCAAAATCCAAATTAGACATCTGCTTTAACCACAACGTACAATAATATAAAATTATATTTTTATTTACCTATATTTTGTGGGGTATTGAATGCAAAAGATTACTTCAATATATCTGTATTGAAAGGTCAAGCATATCTCTATAGAAAAGAAAATATGTAAGTTTTTCTTAGCAACTAGCATATTATTTCAAGCCACAGAACATTGTATACTACTTTATGACTATTAATTAATAAAATAATTAAATATTATTAATTAAATATTAAATATTGGTCCAGCTAAATTTTGCTTTTGAAATTTTAACTTTGACTTCCCATGAATTTGGGGTATTTTCAAATTTAATTTGAAAATTATATACAGCATGCCAGTCTGACTACATGCTATGGTGTATCTCTGAAAATTATTTATTAGAATTGCTCATTTAAGGAGTTAAAAATCTTTCATTTGTCAACACTGAGATAATGATGCACTATTAATTCTCATGTCATTTCAAAAAGTGCTATTTTAAAACTATTCATCAGTTCTGAGAACAAGGATAAAGTAGACAGCCTGCTGTAAACCAATTTAAGATGTGATTGCACTGCTTTATTCCTGCAATGCACGAATCAGAAAGCTGATTTAATGTGAATGCAGCTTTTGAAATCTTCCTTACCTCATTTTTAGAGATGAATATGATTAGCCAACCTTGAGAGGACAAAAGAACGTATGTCGAAAAAGGGAACTTTTTGCAGAAGCCAGGTCGGGGGCAGGAGGAGGCTGAAATTGAAGATTAAGAAATGGTCATTTTCTTTGTTTATTTGTTCCAACCATACTTTCTGTATAGGATTAGCTGAAAACTAAAGACTTTTCAAGACTTCATTAACAATGACCTCCTATGGAGGAATTGGCAATGTGAAATTTTTTTTAATTGAGGTTTTGTTAATTGAACTACTTGAAGTTGCTTTTTAAGCAACAATTTTAAATAAGTCAAGAAAATCAAAATATCATGACAAGCATTTTGGAAACATTGCTTTCACTGTACTGCCAAATTCATATCTGACTTTAAATTCAATAACATACAGAATTTACATAAAATAAGTGCAAGACAATTTGATTTGTGTATTTAGTTGAATGTTTTTGCTTGTTTGTCTGTGCAACAAATGATCTCCAAGGACAGTATTCATTTTTAGCTCCAGAGGCAGATGGTTCCACTTTTTACATAGTAGTGTTGAGATTTCTCCCTTCTTCAAATCCAAATTCCTGCAACTCTGGGGGATCAAACAGAACAGACTAGACCTTCAAGTACTTAAAGACAGCTATCATATCCCTCCTGAGTTGTAATGTCTACAGAATAATTAATCATCCCTTTTTTTCACTGGATCCTAACATTATCTCAAAGCCTCTCATCATCCTCTTGACCTTTGTTTTGATACTTTCCAAATATCAATTATGTCCCTTCCAAAATGGTAGCACCTAGAATTGAATATATTATGTCAAGTTTAGTCTGTCTAGGTCTGAGAACAGTACTAACCTCACCCTAATATAGGATAATATATTTCTCATTGTAGCCAGAGAGAAAATTAATTTTTTGTTTATCATGTCAATATTGACTCATAATGAACCTGTCAAGACTTATCAAGAGTATGTAATAAAAGGTGAATACAAAAAATGGAGATTGTTCTGTGTAAATAATGTCAGGCAGATATAAAAATATCTTTTAAAGAATTGAACATACTTAAATTATATCAGATTACTTTCTGTTTTGGAAAAGGAGAGGGGTAAGGAAGGGAGGGAGAAAAATTTGGAACACAAAGTCTTTTTCAAAAATTTTTTTGAGATGGAAAAAGTTTGGCCTGGAGCTTCCCTTACATCTTTTGGAACAAAAAGTCTTACAAAAATGAATGTTGAAAAACTAACTTTTTATGTATTTGGAAAAATAAAATAATATTAAAAAAAATTTTAAGGAAAATAAATAAATATTTTCAAAAATGCTCAAAATCAAAATGAACTGAGATTTCCCAGGAAATCTTAAAACATCCTCCTCAAAAAAAGTTTTTTTTTTTATTTTAGGGAGCAAAAAATGAACAAAGATGGGAGCACTACTTAGGGTATGGGACAATAATAGCTGATCTTCAATCCTTCAGGTAGTTAGGTGGTACATGGTAAAGTGTATAGCATTCTGAGTCTTCACTTCATATTTGACCTCTGACAGTTGTTATCTTGGGCAAATTACTCAACCTGCTTGCCTCAGTTTTCTCGTCTGTAAAATGGGAATGATAACACCTACCTCCCAGGGTTAGAATAAAATAATAGTTTATCACAATGCCTGTGATACTATATATAGGTACTATATGGATGCTATGTACTATTTTCATATTTTCAGTTGAGGCAAATGTGCCTCTCCCTAGAAGGAAAATGATAAACTGTGGTTAGAAGCTTAAAAGAGGCAAATTTGTACACTTTACACAATATTCTCAGTATATTTACATTACTTAATCTAGAAATATATAGCTTTTTTCATTTGCTTATTTAAAGTTTTGTTTGCTTTCTATTCAACCCATATTTTCTGCCAAATCTATAGTGTTTTTAACTTGAAAGGATTTTATGTAGTAATTAGGTGATGAGTTTTTGTTCATTTTATAAAGATAGTTCTCTCTTTTTAGAAGTAAAATGGCACCATCCAACATCAACAATGCCTTGAAACGAGTCCTAGAACAGCAGAGCCAGCAAAAAAGATGGATAAAACAATTTTTAACCCAAGAAACTTGGAAGATCAACAAGAACTACTTAGGCCATTGGGACAAAAGGGACATGCATTTTAGGATAGCAAGCATGCTAGTAAGCTAGCAGCAAGCTCCACCTCAGGAAATCAGTGGGGATTCCTAAGCCCAGTGCAGTAAAGCATACAAACTATGTGCTTCAGCATAGCCAGAAGAATGGGTAGAATGCACTTCTAAGACTCTCCTAGTGCTTCGTATAGCCCCAGGGAAATGCAAAGAAAGGCGCCAATTCTAGACCCTGGCTTAGCACTGGGTTAGGTATCAGGTCTCTACAATCTCCAGTAACATCAGCTATTCCTTCAGCACAGGACCAGACACAAAGGAAGTCTGTGGTTTTCGAGTACAGCATCAGGTAAATAGACAGAGCTTGCAACCCCTGGTACAAGAAGTCTGAGACAGTGCCCCTTTCTTCCTCAGGAGCAGAGCTTAAATTAAAAAGGGAAAAAGTCAAAAAAGATGAACAAAAAACAAAAAATGCATATAACCAAAGAAAGTTTTAGTATGATGACAGGAAAGATCAAAGCAATAACTCAGAAGATAATATCAAAACACCTATGGGCAAAACCCCAAAGAAAAATAGGAAGTGGTCTCAAGTCCAGAGATAACTCATTGAAAAAGGAAATTAAAAATCATATTGGAGAGGTAAAAGAAAAATTGGAAAAAGAAATCAGCGATGCAAGAAAATTATGAAAATTTGCTGCTGAGAAAAAGAAAACTACTTAGAAAGCACAACTGATAAAATGGAAAAAAGAAGTATAAAAGCTAAGGAATATAACTCTTTAAAAGTTAGAATTGAGCAAGAGGAAAGTAATACAGACATTAAGACTCAATCAGAATCAAATAGATGAAAAAAAATAGAAGGAAATGAAAAATATTTCATTGGAAAAACAGAGCTGAAGAAAGCTAAGGAAAAGAAAACAACTCTAAAAATTTAGAATTGAGCAAGTGGAAGATAATGCAGACATTAAGAATCAATCAAGGGGCAGCTAGGTGGCGCAGTGGATAGAGCACCAGCCCTGAAGTCAGGAGGACCTGAGTTCAAATCTGGTCTCAGACACGTAACAGCTGTGTGACCCTGGGCAAGTCACTTAACCCCAATTGCCTCAGCAAAAAAAAAAAAAAAAAAAAAAGAATCAATCAAGACATTTTGGGGGGGGAATTCAAGATGGCAGAGATCAGACACAAGTTTCTAACCTTCCCTCAAACCAACAGCAGATGAAACCTCTAGACTGGTTTTGAAGTCAAAGAATCCACAATATTTGGAGTACAACACATTTCTAGAAGAAGTTACCCTGGAAGAACTTTAAAAACAGGTCTGTTTTAATTGGGCAGGGGGCAGATCTGTCAAACCCAGACTCTAGCACAAGGAGACCTGCAAAGGGAGCTGGAGCAGGAATCAGATCATTGTGGCTTTCACACACCTGGGATTCTTCTGTGGGCCTCTTGGGCCAATCTGTCCTGCTTGTAAGCAGGTGGTTTGGAAGATCTGCTTTTTGTGAGGGGTAGATTGTGAACCACTGAACCCCTGAAGAGCGCCAGATCTAGCTGCCATTACACAGCACCCTAAAGAAATCAACCAATCAGCAGAACTGCCCAGCACCTGAAATAACTCAATCAGCAGAAATGCCCAGCACCTGAAATAACTCAGTCAATAGAACTGCCCCAGGGCAAATTAAAGCAGCTGTCCCTCCTTTGCCTTCAACAGATCTCACACCTGAGGCATCAATGATAGCTTTTATGGAGAGAGGGAAGAAGAAACCTCAAATCCTTAGGTCCCTAAAAGTAAAACAACTCCAGAAAAAGCCTCAAAGAGAGACATAAGCTGGACCCCAGGTCACAAGGCTTTCTTTGAAGATTGCATAAAGGATCTTAAAAGAGAGAAGAAATATGGGGAAACAAAATGAGATCGTTGCCAAAAAAAAAAAAAAATGGAAAAAAAGCAGAGGTAGCAATCCTGATCTCAGATTAAGTAAAAGCAAAGATAGATCTAATTAAAAGAGACAAGGAAGGAAACTATAGCTTACTAAAGGGTACCATAGACAATGAAGCAATATCAATACTAAACATATATGCACCAAGTGGTATAGCATGGAAATTCCTAGAGGAAAAGTTCAGAGAGGTGCAAGAAGAAATAGACAGCAAAACTATAATAGTGGGGGATCTCAACTTCCCTCTCTCAGAACTAGATAAATCAAACCACAAAATAAGAAAGAAGTTAGAAGTAAACAAAGTATTAGAAAAGTTAGGTATGGCAGATCTTTAGAGGAAATTAAATGGAGACAGAAAGGAGTTTAATTTTTTCTCAGTGGTTCATGGAACTTATACAAAAATTGACCATGTGTTAGGACACAAAACCCTCAACATCAAATGCAGGAATGCAGAAATAGTAAATGCATTTTTTCAGATAAAAATACAATAAAAATCACATGCAATAAAAGACCAGGAGAAAATAGACCAAAAAGCAATTTGAAACTAAATAATCTTATCCTAAAGAATGGGCAAAACAACAAATCACAGACACAATCATTAGCTTCTTTCAAGAGAATGACAATAATGAGACAACATACCAAAATTTGTGGGATGTAGCCAAGGCAATAATTTTATATCTCTAGGAAAATTTTATATCTCTAGATGCTTATTTGCATAAAATAGAGAAAGAGAAAATCAATGAATTGGGTCCTAGTGCGAATCTAGCCCGACCAGCCTCAGACCTGAAGTCAACTCGGCAAACTGCCCCAGGGCAAATACAAATTGTTGCAGTTTTCTCTGGTTTTGACCAATATCCCAACTTTAAATCATGAGCAAGAAGCAGAAGAGAGCTCTCACCATAGAAAGCTTTTACAGAGAAAAAATAGAACAGTCCCCAGATCCTGACATTATGAAAACAATCCCAGATGAAGCCTCAAAGGCAGACTTAAGTTGGTCTCCCTTTCAGAAGGCTTACCTGGATGATTGCATTAAGAATCTCAAAAGAGAGCTAGAAGAAGAATGGGGAAATAAATTGAGATCAGGGCAACAGAAATATCAAAAACTGGAAAATAGGACTGGTGAATTGGAAAAAGAAAACAGTTCACTGAAAAACAAAATTGGTGAATTGGAAAAAATCACCAATTCACTGGAAAATAAAAATGGTGAACTGAAAATCAAAATTGGTGAATTGGAAAAAGACAACAATTCACTGAAAAACAAAATTGGTGAATTGGAAAAAGACAACAATTCACTGAAAAATAAAACTGGCAAAATGGAAAAAGAATGCATTGAATCAAGAAATTCAATTGGCCAGCTACAAAAGGAGCTAAAAAAGATAACTGAAGGAAATAATACTTTAAAAATTAAAATTGAACAAATAGAAGTAAATGACTCAATAAGACTTCAAGAATCAGTTAAACAAAAACAAAAAAATGAAAAAATAGAAGAAAATATGAAATATCTCCTAGGAAAAACAACTGACTTGGAAAACAGATCCAGGAGAGACAATTTAAGGATTATCGGACTCCCTGAAAGCCACGATGAAAAAAAGAACCTGGATGCTATCTTCCAGGAAATCATGAAAGAGAATTGCCCTGATGTTTTAGAATCAGAAGGCAAAATTGGCATTGAAAGAATTCACCGATCACCTCCAGAAAGAGACCCCAAAATTAAAACCCCAAGGAATATCGTGGCCAAATTTCAGGACTATTGCACCAAGGAAAAGATATTGCAAGCAGCTAGAAAGAAACAGTTCAAATACCGAGGAACTGTCATTAGAATTACATAGGATCTGTCAGCTTCCACATTGAAGGAACAAAGGGCCTGGAACCAGATATTCCGAAAGGCAAAAGAATTTGGATTACAGCCAAGAATAAGTTATCCAGCTAGAATGAGCATCATCTTCCAGGGAAGAAGATGGTCATTCAATGATACAGGACAATTTCACCTATTTCTAATGAAAAGACCTGATCTGAACAAAAAATTTGACCTCCAAATAGAGAACTCAAGAGAAACATAAAAAGGTAAAAAGGGAAACTCTTGAGAACTATATTCCTACTATAGGTATCCTTTAAAGAATGGTAGTATAATTTGATTTTTCTTTGATAATAATGGAAAAGAAATTAGAGGTGGAAGGGATACCATACTGAAAAAGAAAAAGGGGGGAGGGAGGGAAAAGGAGTCAAAATAAAGTAAAAATAAAGGAGGTAAAATACGGCAAAATCTCATAAAGAGACATAGAAGATCTAATATAATTGAGGGAAAGAAGGGAGGGCGATGAGTATTGTGTAAACCTAACTCTCATCAGACTGGACTATAAGAGAGTATATCAGACACATTTGGCTTCAAAGAAAGGCCTGACCCTCCTTGTGGGAAGGTAGGAGGGAGGGGAGAAAAGGAAAGGGATAAACTAATAGAAGGATTAGGGGAAAGGTATAAAGGGGAGGGAGGGACTCTAAAGGGAGGAGGATTATTGGTGGGAGGTGGTCATCAAGAGCAAAGTACTGGGGAGGGGGGAAGGGAGAGAGGGGAAAGGGAAGAGAAAA
Organism: Myrmecobius fasciatus; assembly: GCA_023553655.1. Classification (NCBI taxonomy): domain Eukaryota; kingdom Metazoa; phylum Chordata; class Mammalia; order Dasyuromorphia; family Myrmecobiidae; genus Myrmecobius; species Myrmecobius fasciatus. The sequence goes on from JAJPUD010004297.1 coordinate 120,439, forward strand.
TCATAACTCTGGGTAAATAAGATGGCAGGGAATACAGATATAGTTATTTTAACTGTGAATGTGAATGGGATGAACTCTCCCATAAAACGGAAGCGGGTAGCAGACTGGATTAAAAGCCAGAATCCTACAATATGTTGTTTACAAGAAACACATCTAAAACATAGAGATACATACAGAGTGAAGGTAAAGGGCTGGAGCAGAATCTTCTATGCTTCAGGTGAACAAAGAAAGGCAGGGGTAGCAATCCTTATCTCGGATCAAGTAAAAACAAAAATAGATCTAATTAAAAGAGATAAGGAAGGAAACTACATTTTACTAAAGGTTTCCATAGACAATGAAGCAGTATCAATACTTAACATATATGCACCAAGTGGTATAGCATCCAAATTCCTAGAGGAGAAGTTAAGAGAGATGCAAGGAGAAATAGACAGTAATACTATACTAGTGGGAGATCTCAACCTTGCTCTCTCAGAATTAGATAAATCAAATTCCAAAATAAATAAGAAAGAAGTTAGGGAGGTTAACAAAAGGCTAGAAAAGTTAGGTATGATAGATCTCTGGAGGAAATTGAATGGTGATAGAAGGGAGTATACTTTTTTCTCAGGGGTTCATGGAACTTATACAAAAATTGATCATGTGTTAGGGAATAAAAACCTCAAAATCAAATGCAGAAAAGCAAAAATAGTAAATGCATCCTTCTCAGATCATGATGCAATAAAACTCACATGTAATATAAGGCCAGGAGAAAATAGACCACAAGTTATTTGGAAATTAAATAATCTAATCCTGAAGAACGAATGGGTGAAAGAGCAAATTATAGACACAATCGAACATTTCATCCAGGAGAATGACAACAATGAGACAACATACCAAAATTTGTGGGACTCGGCTAAAGCAGTTATAAGGGGTAATTATATATCTCTAGATGCTTACTTGCGTAAAACAGAGAAGGAGAAGATTAATGAACTGGGCTTACAATTAGAAAAGCTAGAAAAAGACCAAATTAAAAACCCTCAATTAAATAACAAATTGGAAATTCTGAAAATTAAAGGGGAGATCAATAAAATTGAAAATAAGAAAACTGTTGAATTAATAAATAAAAGTAAGAGTTGGTTTTATGAAAAAACCAACAAAATAGATAAGCCTTTAGTTAATTTGATTAGAAAAAGGAAAGAGGAAAATCAAATTATTAGTCTCAAAAATAAGGGAGAACTTTCCTCCAATGAAGAGGAAATTAGAGTAATAATTAGAAGTTTCTTTGCCCAACTTTATGCCAATAAATTTGATAATGTAAATGAAATGGAGGAATATATACAAAAATATAGATTGCCCAGATTAACAGAAGAGGAAATAAATTATTTAAATAGCCCTATTTCGGGAAAAAGAAATAGAACAAGCTATTAATGAACTCCCTAAGAAAAAATCTCCAGGACCAGATGGATTTACATGTGAATTTTACCAAACATTCAAAGAACAATTAATCCCAATACTATATAAACTATTCGAAAAAATAGGGAAAGAAGGTGTACTACCAAATTCCTTCTATGACACAGATATGGTGCTGATAGCTAAACCAGGTAGGGAGAAAACTGAGAAAGAAAACTATAGACCCATTTCCCTAATGAATATTGATGCAAAAATTTTAAATAAGATTTTAGCAACAAGATTACAGAAAGTCATGCCCAGGATAATACATCATGACCAAGTAGGATTTATACCAGGAATGCAGGGCTGGTTCAATATTAGGAAAACTATTAGCATAATCAATTATATTAATAACCAAATTAATAAAAACCATATGATTATCTCCATAGATGCAGAAAAAGCCTTTGATAAAATCCAACACCCATTCCTATTAAAAACACTGGAGAGTATAGGAATAAATGGGCTTTTCCTTAAAATGATTAGTAGTATCTACTTAAAACCTTCAGCAAGCATCATATGTAATGGAGTCAAACTAGAACTATTCCCAATAAGATCAGGAGTGAAACAAGGCTGCCCACTGTCACCATTACTATTTAATATTGTATTAAAAATGTTAGCTTCAGCAATAAGAGAAGAAAAAGAGATAAAAGGAATCAGAGTAGGTAGTGAAGAAAGCAAATTATCACTCTTTGCAGATGACATGATGGTATACTTAGA
>JAJPUD010004297.1:127580-147773 GCA_023553655.1 Myrmecobius fasciatus
GATCAATTGTGATGGACATGGCTCTCTTCAACAATGAAATGTTTCAAACCACCTCCAATTGTTCACTGAAGAAAGCCATATACACCCAGAGAGAGGGATATGAAATGTGGACCACAACATAACATTCTCATACTCCTTGATTGATGTTTGCTTACATTGTGTTTCCTTTATCTGATATATTGTTTGTGTAGACAAGATTTTTCTTGTACAACAATGACAAGTTTGGAAATATGTATACATATATTCGATTTACCAATATTTTAACATAATTAACATGTAGTGGATATCCTGCCATCTAGGGGAGGGGTGGGGAGTTGGGGGAAAAATTTGTAACGGAAAGCTATGTAAGGGTTATTGTTGAAGAATTACCCACACATATGTTATGCAAATAAAATTAAAAAAATAAAATTAAAAAAAATCCAAATTTCAGTTTTATCAAATGAAGACAAGGAGCATTATCTTTGAAGAAGCCACATAAGTCCTTTTCTAAGTTATACCAACTACATTTTATTGTGACCTTAATCGTTACATGAATGTTTTAGTATGTAGAACAAGAAAGAAAATTGAATAGGAAATTGAAATTATGATACATTCAGTTTATTTTTGTAAAGTATATATTTATATAAAACTTTATGAGTTATAACAGATTCACTTCCAGAGTCAATCAAGCATCTCATCTATGTATAACACATATGATTGGGGAGATGAGAAACCCTCAAAGAAAGTAAGCAAGTTCAATACAGATTCATCAGATGGTGCTGAAATAACTAGAGATAGCTCCATCAATCTGAAGAGGATTAAAAGCAAAAAACTCAAAACCCCAATAAAGGAAACCATTAACTTCATGAGAGTGCCAGCCTCTGCCTTCTCAAATAGATGCCCAGAGACACATAGTCACATACAACTATGAAAAAGGTTGAATACCTCAAGAGTCTCACGGGTTCAGAAATGTTTGATGTTGATGGCAAATTTAGAGACAAGATTGAGAATTTAGAGAAAATTGCCAGTCCTACATCCAACCAAGAAGGAAAAGTACTCTTGAAAAGCAAATAGAGAACCTAGCAGCTATTGTTACACTTAACCCATGTTTTCTATTCCTCTAACAATTTGTACTATTATTCTGATTAATGCAGTCCCTCAGTTTTCTTATGTTAGAACTGTTCTGACTTAAGTGGCTCTTGAGCTTCAAAATTGTGGTATTATCAAGGAAAAATGAACCTTGAGTAATATTTTCTTGTTACAGGTGGTAACTAAATTGCTTAATTGTTTATCTTTCCTGCACTTTTTTTTCTCGTGTATTTTGCTAAAATAGTTATATTGATACTTTTTGATATATCTGTTACTCTTCAGTAACCTATTCCCTACTACAAAAATCATTTCCTGTAATAAATAAAATGTAATTTTTTGTAATACAAAAAACCCCAAATTCCTTCATTCGTAAATCATCATTTAAGATTATGTGAGCACAGATGAATTATTTAAGTCAGGGAGAAGAGATGGGATAGAACATCTAGAAATGTATTATTTTCCTGGTCTGGCCTTACGCAGGAAGGAGCAATGCATATTTCTGTGTGTATGTGTATGTATACATGTATATAGGTGTGTGCATTTGTGCTTATACATGTGGTTTTCTCTGTATGCATGTGTATGGTATGTTTTCCCCCATATCTCACCCTTATGGCTTCAGGAAAAGCAGGGTGAAGGTTAAGAGTACTTCTCAGAATTATCTCCTAGACCTAGAGTGTTTTCATCATTAAAAGTGGATGGTCAAGGAGACATTTCTGAAGAATGAGATGCTAGTCTAAGAATTGGCACCTCTTGAGCCCAAAGGCTTATAGTTGCATGATGAGGTCCTTTACCCCTTGCATACTCATTTTATCATTAATATTTTTGTCAATGAAGCAAAACTTTTAAAAAAGCAGATGAGGAAAAAAAAGTAGAACATCCATAATCAAATTAATAATTTGGTTAGAAAGAGGAGTGAATTTTTTCTTCCAAAAATCTTACTTTATATGAGGGTTGCAGAAAGAATAAGGAAAGGAGCATATATGATAGTCTAGAATCGAATCTACCATTTTTGTACATTTGTATTTATTTGTTCCTAACATAGAAGGGAAGAGGACAAATGAAGGTGATGGTTTGAAATAATGTGATTAGAAAGTGATCCTACAAGTAAAATTTATTCAGAGATTGGATTGCAGAGAAAAGGAGGGCAAACTTTTTGTATTGTATTATTATCTAACCTACAAATTATGGAGACACTAATATTAAAAGTAAACTCAAGGAAGCAGAAATTGAAGTAGAAGCAGGAATGTTGGAGATATGGTCAAAATAGAAATAAGTGGAATTAAGTACTCATTTAAACAATGAAGAAATATCAGTGTACAACTTAATGGAGGAGAATACAAGCTTGACAGTTATAATCTTAAATGTTAAATTGGAAAAATGAATTTTAAGATGTGTAAGGCTTGACTTTTGGGAGAAACACATGAATATGTTATTGATGGAACTGTGATCCAACTATTTTGGAATTTTAGACTAGAGTTCTAGAATGAACTATGCATTTTCAGACATCACCAATATGTTGAGTTATTTGGTATTTATGTTATATATATATGTATATATATATATATATATAACATTTATATAGTACACAAAGACGCACATATATTTCAAGGGAGGAGTTTGCCCCAGGGGGAAGGGGGCAGTAAGTAAATGAAGCTGTAGACTGATATGGAAAAAAAATTAAAACTTTTAAAAAATCTATTTTATTTTCTCCCAATTACATGTGAGAACAATGGTAATTTTTCTTTTCAGATTTTGAGTTCCAGTTCTCTTCTTCCTTCTTTCACCCCTCACATTGAGAAGACAAGCAAAACATATAACAAATTGATAAGGCAAGCAAAATGTGCAAGAAGTCATGCAAAACACAATTCCTGTAAGTCATTTTGTGAAAGTAAGCGCATACCAAAAAACCAAAACAAAACAAAAAACCCCAAGAAAAATATTAAAGAAAAGGTGTTTTTGCTTTGCATTCATACTCTGCCAGTTTTTTTTCTTGAGAATGGCTCCTTTCACAGAGAAACTTTCATAAGTCTTATAGAACTATCTTGAATCATTTATATTGCTGAAAATACCTAAGTTATTCACAGTAGATCATCATACAATATTGCAGTTACTATGTATAATGTTCTCTTGGTTTTGCTTATTTTACTTGGCATCAGTAAGCCAAGTAAAGCATCAGTCTTTCCATGTTTTTTTTTTTCCTGAGAGCATCCTGCTCATCATTTCTTAATGCACAATAGTATTTTATCACAATTATAAATAACTTTATTCAGCCATTCACCAGCTGATAGACATCCCCTCAATTTCCAATTCTTTGCTACCATTACCACTAAAGGAGCTGATATAAATATATTTGTTCATATAAGTCCTTTTTTTAAAAAAAATTTCTTTGGGATACAAACCTAGTGGTGCTATTGTTTGATCAAAGAATATGCATTGTTTAATATAGCCCTTTAGGCATAATTCCAAATTACTCTCCTGAATGATTAAGTCCACATATAACTTTACCAATAGTACATTGTTTTAATTTTCTCATACCACCTTCAGCATTTATCATTTTTCTTTTCTATCATAGTAGCCAGACTGACAGGTGTGAGGTGTAGTAGCTTAGATTTGTTGTAATTTGCATTACTCTCATCCATAGTGATTTAGAGTAGTTTTATATAACTATAGATACCTTGATTACTTTATGTGAATACTGCTGTTTATATCCTTTTACCCTTTAACAATTGAAGAATGACTCATTTCTATAAATTTAACTGTTTTCTGCATATTTGAAAAATGAAGTCATTATTGGAGAAGCTCACTGTATATATTTTCACAGTAATGATTACCCATTATTTATTTACCCATTTATTCTCTCTCCTTTTACCTTATCTATTCTCAAAGATATTTCGCTTCTGACTTTTACCTCCCTCAGACAGCCCTTCCTTCTATCAGCTTCCCCCTTTCTCTTATCTCCTTCCCTTCCTATTGTCCTGCATGGTAAGACATATATATATTTATGTGTATATAAGTATAATTATAGCTCATTTGCCTTCCAGAATATTATATTTAAAGCCCTCTGATCCTTTAGAGTAGAAGCTTGCTAAATCTTGACTGTCGCTCCAAGATATTTGAATTGTTTCTTTTGCTGCTCGCAGTATTTTCTTGATTTGGAAGTTCTGAAATTTGACTATAATATTCCTGGGAGTTTTCATTTTGTGTTCTCTTTTAGGAGGTAAGCAGTGGATTCTTTCAGTTTCAATTTTATACCCCTTTTCTTCTAGAATATCAGGGAAGTTTTCCCTGATAATTTTTTTTTTAGAAAATTATATCTAAGCTCTTTTTTTTATCATGGTTTTCTGGTAGTTCATTAATTCTTAAATTATCTCTTCTGGTTATATTTTTAGATTAGTTGTTTTCCCATGAGATATTTCACATTTTCTCCTATTTTTTTAAATTCTTGATGCCTCACAAAGTCATTCAACTTGACCAGTTCTAACTTTCAAGAAATTATTTTATTCAATGAGCTTTTCCATTCTTTTCCATTCTCTTTAATGCATTTTTGTATATCTTTTTTTTTCCAATTTGGCCAATTCTGCTTTTCAAAGAATTCTTTAAATTTGATTTTTGTGTCTCTTTTACCATTTGGCCTATTCAGTTTCTTAAAGTATTGTTTTCTTTAGTATATATTTTTGTCTCCTTTACCCATGATTTTCTTGAATCATTCTCATTTCTCTTCCCATTTTTTTCCTTTACTTCTCTTAATTTAAAAAAAAAAATTTTTGAGCTCTTGTCTGGTCTGAGACCAATACATATTTGACTTTGGTGCTTTCAAGGCAAGAATTTTGACTTTGTTCTAAGTGTTTTGATCTCCTTTGTCACCATAGCAACTTTTCATGGTCAGAATTCTTTATATTGTTTGCTCGTTTTCCTATTTCTTGTCTTTTAATTTTATGTTAACATTAGGCTTTGCTTCCCAAGTAGAGAATGAACTGTCTCAAGCTTCGGATTTTTTGTGCAGCTGTATTCAAGAAATAATTCTGGTGTCCTGTAAATTTTTGTCTGTTCAAAAGCTGTATGATTTAGGTAGAAATATATTTATTACTCTCCTGTATTGTTCACTGATTTGTGAGCAACCACAAGCACTCTTTTCAACCCTGAAACTGTGACTAGGGTTCTGCTTCCCTTTAGCACTAAGCTTTGCTATGTTAGTGCTCCTACTTACAATGGGACAAAGACCCCAGGACTGTGACCTAGATCCAAGTATAGGAAATGGAAAATAGTCCTGCTCCTTGTGCCAACAAATCTCCATCTGATCTGTTATCCCCTTCCCAGCTGTGGGCTGAGTGGTTTGGAAACTGCCACTGTGCTACCACTGATTAAGTCATCCTGAGTCCTACTCCTTGTTTGCTAGGACCAGGTCTGGACTGAAACTACCTGCACTGGACTGTGCTCCTTTCTCACATTGGTGTGACAGACCTTTCCTGCCAGTCTCCTAAGTTGTCTTGGGCTTGAAAATTGTTTCATTACATATTTTTGGTGGGTTCTGTCACTCTAGAATTTGGTTAGCATCATTATTTAAAGATATTTGGAAGGGTTTGGAGGAGAGATCAGCTGAGTCCCTGCCTTTATTCCACCATCTTGCCTCTACCTCCAATAAATTTTTTTAAATGCATAAAGAAAACAAATTTCAGAAAGACATACAAGTGTGAAAGTTGTTAATGTGTCTTGAAAAACTTATTTAGTTTTAGATGCTTATTAAAACAAAATATAAATATGAAGAAAGATACCATGTTAAAATTCTAAATTTCCTAGTGAATATCATTTCATGTAGGATTGTTTCCAATTTCAGCTGGACACTTCCTATTCATAAATTAGTATATTAGAATTTTTCTGTAACATCAGAATTTCTTGTCAGTATATTTTAAATTTTGAATTACCAATCAATACAGAATCTTTCTCACTTCCTAAAAATAAGAAGAGAGGAAGAACATGTTCAGGAACATTTGCTTCAATTCTAAAAAGCTTGCCAAAATCACAGATAAAATAAGTTTTAAGCTAGTGATTTCTGCCTCAGTGTTAACTGGATTGCCTTTTATCTCTTTTTCCCTAGCTCACTTGAAGTTTGATGCTTCTCAACTAGGACATTACTTATCTTTAATTTCTCCCTCTTTTCTCAACTCATTAAACTCTTCCACAAAATAGTCATTGAAATTAAACAAACAAAAATGGAGGTAGATTTTGGATTGTGTGTTAGGATTTTTACACACTTATTCTGTTGGAGTTTCTATTTACAAAAAGCATGAATGACATGAATAGTTTTAATTTTATTATTGAACTATAACTTTATTCCTTTGAAAATTATAGTGAATAAATAGACATGTTTTCATAATATTTGTAACCAAAATTTTTATTCAAATTTGGCAGTTTGGACATTACCATGTTATTGGATAGAGGAACATTATTCATGTTATTTCCTTTATAAATATTTTAAATTTAACTGAATTGAAATGAAATGTATATCATCTTTAGTTAAACCATTTACACACACACACACACACACACATATATATGTACATGTGTTCTAAGTGAAATTAGATTTTTGGATGGCTTAGGCTTGAAATTATATGAATCAATTTAGGACAAATTATATGTGTATTCAGTAAAATGCATTTTTCAAAATGTATTGCTAAATCAACAAACTATTTTATGAATTTTAGTATTGCAAGTTTTTGGAATGTATGTATGCTGTCTGTATAATCTTTGTGGTCATAGAAAAGGAAGCTTATCAGTTTTGTTAACCATAATTCAAAAGAGAGGGCTTGAGTATAGTTCTAGTTATATATCACTAATCAAAGACTTAACTAGCTAAATCAAGCTCATCAGAAACAGATTAACCATCAAAGGAAGAATTCTTGGATTTTGCCAATTAAATGGCAGATTATATGAAACACTCAGGTTTAATGTCACCCAGTTAAGGAGGCTAATAAAATGGGGAAGTTCCTTTTTGCCAGAGACTTTTATTTCACTTATCAAAGGTAGAGGAGTCATTTCTTGTTGTGCTTTTTAATGAATAAGAAATACATATTATCTTTAAAAGTTCTCCAAAAACAAAATAAAATGTGTGCCAAGATGTTTGGAAAATCCTATTGAAAATTTTGACATAAGTGTAACAATAGCTAATATTTATATAGTTTTTAAGGTTTACAAAGTTCTTTACATTTATGAGATGATTTGACCTTCACAAACATTATCCCCATTTTACAGATGAGGAAACTGAGATTGTAAGAGTTTAAGAAATTTGTTCTGAGTACATAGCATGCAGGTGTTTGAGGCAGCATCAGGTCTTACTAGCTCCAAGTCCAGCACTCTGCACTGTGCCACTTTTCCTAATATAATTAAAACTGCCACAAAGCTTCAACACAGAGATGAACAGAATGAATATTTGGTGGGATTGCTATTTTTTTTAATAATAGATGTTATTCTCTGGGATTGTTAAACTAAACCTGTCAGGCACTATGAGCATTAATGAAGGATGTTAAAGCCTTGTAGGAGGATGATAGCAATTGAAGTCTTTAACTGGTCTTGAATGTCCCAGAATTCATAGGAGACTTTTTTCATTTGACTTTTAACATTGTTTATCTGTCCGTTCTTTTTAACTTCTTTCAATAAGAGTGATGCCCTATGAATGATGCCCTTGTAGTGAACTAAGGATTAGTTCCATGAATTATTAATAATCATGAGAGTTTAATGTGGTTCTGTAGTCCCTGCAAGGCAGAGAATAGTGTGTACTCTGTAAAAAACAATTCTGTTCACCTGATCTTGATAAATTGAAAGCATCAAAAGCACATTCCTACTTGTTAATACAAGAAGTGGGGGAAAGGTGATTTGGGAATGCATCAATATTTAGTCCTTTTGTAGAATCTCAGAAGGGTAATAGTGAACAGTGTTTCTTCATAAATAACTGTCTTGCCTATTTTTGTGGTTTAGTGTAGTAAGCTAATTCCTTTCTGTCAAGTAAAGCTTTATGGTTCAATTTCTGCTTTAGTCCTTGAGAAACAACTGAAAAAGTAAAAATGCAATTATAAAGTGCCTGCTGTACAATCATTTAGTTCTGTTTATAGGACTTTATCCTTTAAAAATGTATTTTCTTCCATGTATTAATCTAATAGGCAATAGAAGCAAATATAATTCCTTTTACAACAGTAGCAATTATTTTATCAATATACCAACTTACATAGAGATGTTTAAAGGAGAATTAGAAATTGTACTAACACTGAGATGTACAATGATTTTTTTTTGCACAAGGGAATGGTATTTAAAAGATGGTATCCTGTCAGTAAGTTGTAACATTTAGTCTATTTTTTATTTTTTTTAAAGGTGATGATTATAACATATTACTAAAGGCAGATTAGTATTGATATAATGGAAATTTGAAAAGCTCTTTTTCTAAATCAAATTGTGTTTTACTTAGTTTCTCAGTTGCATAGCTATTCCTTTAATTTATAAACTTTCTAACCTGAGGATTTAACTTTTAACCCAGATTCCATATTGATATAAACAAGTATTTGTTGTGTGAGCAGAGCTTGATATATCTGGTATATCAGTAGTTTTAACAACAATTAAATCCAGTCTCCTAAATTTCACTCTTGTAGAGTTAACTGAAAATTTAGGCATGGTTTATTGATGCAAAAGATCCTCAAATTGTTCCTTTTCTGTTGTTTTAGAGGCACCTAAGAGTCATGAGTTACCCCATTGTGTAAATTAGCAAGACCTTTACATTCATTGTTACTTATTATAGTTGGAGGTTGTAAATTGCCATTCCTGTAGTCATGCTGAGAATCAAATTGCATTTATAGAAAAGTAACACCTTTGTTAAGCTATCCCACTGGTGTGATAATTTGAGATTCCTGGTAGTTTTGTCCAATATAAAAAGATAACACAACTGGAAAAATCTGTATACGTGTCCATATGATATTTTTTTTTAAAAAAGGTAAAATAATTCATTGATAATTATCTGCCTATAAATTACCCATGTGCCACTACTTATATTTTTCTATGATTTGGGGGTTTGCAGAATCTTCTTTAGATTAACTATGATAAAGAAGGGACATATTTAATAATTACAAGGGAAAGTAGGAGAGCATTGTCATAATAGTGATGTAAAAATATTTTATTTAGATTGTGAATTATTTTTTTCTTTATGCTATTTTTAATGCCCCCATGTCATTTTTTTTGCTCAACAAGATAAAGTATCTCATATAAGATTCTATATTGCCAATATTTCAAGTCTATCCTTCAACTTGGAAGCTGTTCTATTGTAAGTTAACATTTCATTCAGGACTAACTCTTTATGCAAAAAAATCATTGCATATATGAGTTTTTTTCTGTTTAGTTTTAAATTCTTTCATGATGTTTCAGAAAATTTGATAATTCTTTGATATAAAATGGTCAATTTTAAAACCTTAATTTATTTATGTGATTTCATTTTGTATCTTCAGAAAAAAGACAACATCCATTCTTATATGGGTGCTATCTCCTAATCATTTTTACATTGCATTCTAATAAGCATCCTATGTCCTTTTTAGACTAAAGTGCTATTTAGATTTTGACAGATGTATATTAAATGATATTCCAGCAGTCTGAAAAATGTGCATGTTAAGTGCTGGGCTCTGGTGGAATTGTAATTATGGTATTTATATTCAACTATTTTGGCTATTAGGAACATTGTCATAGGAATGTACTAGTGTGTTTTGAATGGGCAGTATAACAACTATATTAATATAAAAAACTCATTAATAGTTGTTGACCATAGAAGGAAACTTTCTTATTATTCAGGTTGCTTGGCAAATGAGGAAATTTATTGGAATTTACATAATAATGTTTAAAGACCCTTATTTTAAATATAAGGTACTCAAGAACTTTATTCAGTCTTTTTTTTTTTTTCAGTTGTTTCAGTCATGTCTGACCCTTCATGGTAAAGATAGTGGAGGGGTTTTCCACTTCCTTCTTTAGCTCATCTCACAGATGATGAAGTTGAGACAGACAAGGTTAGTTACAATCTCAGGATCACACAGCTAAAGAGGTGTTTGAGTTAGGCCTTCCTGACTCCAAGTCTCGAGTTCTGTCCACTGACACCTGGCAAGTTATTTAAATCAGCTTATAGATTATTTCCATCTCATTACCTAATTTTCTTAAGTATTTAGCATTGTATTGCTGGTACTGCACATATACTTTAGATGTTTAATAAATATTAAATAAATAGATGAAAAAAATCATTGTTTTTCATAACCCTTAACACAAATTTCAAGATTTTATTGTGTTTTTCCTTTAAAATGTATAGTTAGGAGTACTATAATGCTATCTTTAAACTAGTAAAATAATATTCATGCACTTTCAAGTGTTGGAATGCGTTAAGCAATGTCTATCCTGTGGGAAAATATTAAAGCAAAAATCTGATTATAATGTGTAAAAAAGGTGCCCATAATTTTTTGATGTTGTGCAAATGTAAAGCCATGTTTTATGAGGATTTATAATAAATTAGTCCTATATAGAATTATGCACCCAATAATATCAAATAACAGGTGCAAATCATTTTACATAATAAATATATTTCTAAAAAAAGATGTATAAATAGAAAATTTTAAGTTGTCATGTTTTTAAGGTCTTAGGTAAGCTTAATATTTAAAGGGAACATATTCCAAAGCAAATGATTATTATCTCAGTCTTTTTGGATGTAATTATCTGAATATTTGTTCATGCCATCAGTTATACTATGCCTGTTACAGGGTAAGATTCTATTGATTTAATATGATTTGTTCAGAAAGGAATCATAATCATTTCATTGTGTTTTAGTTAAAGTCATTTGTTTCACCGTTTTGAAAGCAACAGTTTAACTTCTGTTTCCTTTCTTAGGAAATCATCCATTGGTTTTAATTACTGTGGGGATAAAATTCCCATCCCTAAGGAACATTTAGTAACCTTTTAAAAATATGTAATTTTTGGTATGTGAATAAATCTGTTGGGAGAAATCAGCTTTTTAAAATGTATCTTGAGCCTGTATAGTCACAGTTTATGCTGCCTTGATTTTCCTAGATAAAGAGGCTAGCTTTAACTCTCAAGAGTAAAAAGAAGTGCATTAAAATCAGAGATCTTCACATATTTCAGCAAACATAATCAGCCTTTTGTAGTATTCAGACTACGTCAGTAAAATATAGCCTGCATATTTGAAATGAAGGCCTATTAATTTAAAATTGATTGCAACATCTTCATGAAATGATGAGGGTAAATCAAGAGAATTAAATACACTCTCTAATGGGAAATATGTAATATGCAATGGAAAACCAGCTGCACAAAATATTAGAGTAGATAAAGCTAGCATTGATGATAGCCTGGAATATTGTATTTAAGCTGTTTTATAGTGTTGAATTTGCCTATTTATTTGAATTGGAGAGAATGATAAGACTTTTGGGAAATTATCTCTTTTTTTGGTTTGTTAAATATTGTATCTACTCAGTGACTCTCATGTGGCTTAAACACAGGTGCTATATGTTAAAAAACAGAATTTTCTCTTTCTGTGTTCTGTTTTCCTTTAGAGTAATCTATGGGTTTTCAAAAATCTTCTTTTTGAAATTCTCTGCTAAAATATACTTCAGAGACAAATGAGGTTTTCATTTCCTTATATTTCTATGATATAGTGAAGAATGGCAAGTAATCATTAGGATACAAAAATAAAGTTGGTTGACTTTCATGTTAATCTCGCAAGATGGGATATACCTTGGCAGGGTTACTTAAAGACAGACTTTGGCTCTCAGTGTTATAGCATCTAGATTTTACGATTTACACAAGATAAACCCTTAATAAATTCTTGTTGGCTTGATATTTCTTATATATATGTATATATAAAAGAATATATATAAGACCTTATAGCTAGTTAACTATGTATGTCTTCCTTTCCTGGTGAATACATCTATTTAGGAGAAATAGGGGGAAAAAAAGCTTACTTGGTGAGCCCAGGAACTGTATTAGAAATATGTTAGCAATATTCTTGTCTAAAGAACTGGTCCCTATTCCCTAAATTCAGATAATCTTCTTCTCTGATCAGCAATAGAGACATTCATAAAATCTTATTCTCTAGCCTTCCTTTTTTTAAAGGAAGTTTCCATTGTCATCAGAAATTTCTTTTGTAGTCATATTATTATTATTATTATTATTTCAGAAGTTTTCTTGAATAATCTCTTTGCAGGACTTCAACCAAAGCCAAGCCTAGAACTTGCAGATATGCACCTTTTTTTTTTAAGGTTTGCAAGTGAAAAGGATTATAAAATTCAGAGCTAGGAAGATAGATATTTAGTTCTTTGTCCTTTTCCTCCCTTCCTCTCTTCCTTCCTCCCTCTCAGCCTGCCTTCTTTCTTCCCTCTTTCCTCCCTCCTTCATCCTTCTTCTCTCCCTTCCTCCTATTCTTCCTTCCTTCTTGCTCCCACCCTCTCTCCTTCCCTTTCTTCCCCCTCTCACCCTTCCTCCTTCCCTTTCTTCCTTCTTCTTCCCTCTCTCTCTTTCTTCCTTCTTCCTCCCTCCCTCCCTCCCTTCCTCCTCTCTCTTTTCCTCCCTCCTCCCTGCATTCTTCCCTCCTTTTCTTCCTTCCTTCTTTCTCCCTCTCTCCCTCCTTTCCTTCCTTGCCTCCTTCCTTCCTTCTATCCCTCTCTCCTTCCTTCCTTCCTTCTCTTTTTCTTTTTTGTCTCCTTACCTTTCTTTCTCAGTTTACATGTTAAGATGCTGGGCATGAAAAAAAAAAGCAAAAGTTCTTTACTCTAATTTTAATTACTGACATGTATATAGTGCTTCATAGTTTGCCATATGCTTCCACATATTGTTGTGCCACAATCCCCATGTCTCAGTTTCCCTCAATTGTTCTATCTCAATTTCCCAATTGTTTTGCCTCGGTAGCAACCCCCCCCCCTTCTGAACATTAGGACTGAGATAACTGGGGCTGCAGAATTATGCCACTGGCATTCCAAAGAGTCATAAAACCTCCAGATGGCCTATCTCAAATACCTAGACATACCCCTTATCTTTTTGGCTTCAGACTCAGTGGCTCCTAGCTTCTTCCCAAACTAAACATAATTTATGATCCTTCCTCCATACCCCCAACCTATCAGAACTGAATTTATAGTCCTTTCCTGGAACTTCAGTTTCCCCATCGTTCTGCTTTGTTTCCCTGAGTGCAGGAGCCCTACAAGAATCCTTGGAGCCACTCACTAGGCTGATGGATACTTTGAGATCCAGACGGCTGGCTAATATGGCTGCCAGTCCAAACTCTCTGGTGCTGGATACTTGGAGATCCAGATGGCTGGCTAACATGGCTGCCAGTATAGACTCTCCATGTACTGGATGCTTTAAGACAAGAGTCTCATTCAGTCCCATCCATAGTTATTGATTCTAAACTCTCTATTACTAGCAATAAAATATTAATAATCTCTAATCTGTAGTACTGCCTCAGTTTCTCTGGAGCATTACAATATTTGGGCCACAGAACAACCTTGTCAGGCAGGTGCCATTATACAGATGAAAAGGCCAAGACTCAGGAGGGAAAGTGGTCACATAGCTTGTAAGTGTCCAAAGTAGAATTCAGATTTTCTTTCGCCCCCTTTATCTCTGCTTCTTTAGTTTCCATCATGTCCCAGCTAAAATTTCATCTTCTACAGGAAGTCTTTCCCAACCCTTCTTAATTCTAGAGTCTACCTTCACTTAATTTCTTATTTATCCTGTATATATCTTGTTTGATGTATTTGTTTGTTCATTGTCTCTATTAGATTGTGAGTTCCTTGAGAGCAGAAACTGTCTTGTCTTTTTGTTTCCCTAGCATTTAGCACCATGCCTAGCATGTAGTAATAGGTCTTAATAAATATATATTGACTGATATTCAGTCCAAAGAAGAATTCATATCAGTTGTTCCTAGAGTCTAAGCATATCACATTTTTCAGTATAACATGTGACCTTTAATATCACATTATTTAATGTGGTTCACTAAAACATATGAGTCAGATCTTCCAACTATATACTTTCTGTACTATGTTTTTTTAATATCTTCTCCAAGGGGTTGAATGTATGTTTAAAGTATTTTGTCTTGAGTTCCTATTTCAGTGTGTTCTCTCAAATATTATCATTTTGTTTTTAATAATCAGATTTAATTAGCATTTAACAAAGGCATATTTATGAAGATGGTCCATCAGAGAAGTTAATACAAACATTTCCAGAAGTCTGTTGAAAACTTTTCTACTAGTACACAGAATCCAGAGGAAAGTGGGTTCTTTGCTTAGAAAATATATGTCAATGGAAAGTTTTGCAAATCCTGGTTACTAGAAGTTCTTATCTCACCCTTTTGATTATAAGGTCCTTGAGGGCAAAGACTATTTTGTATCCCCTGAATTTAGCACTGTGCTTGAAACATAATGACCACTTGATAAAAGTTAATTGATCTTTCTTCTTGGGGGCTCAAAAAATTCCACTTAAAGATGCTTAAGCTTATTTGCTGCATCACTTGTATACCATTCATTGCATTTGCCATCTCACATCAAATCCAGGCTTTTTTTGGCTCTTTATTCAGGTGCTATTGCTGGCTGATGCTAAGAGACGTTTTCTCTTTTTTATTATTTTTTGTTTGTTTATTTGTTTTTTGCTTTTTTGCTGAGGCAGTTGAGGTTAAGTGACTTGCCTAGGGTCACAGATTTTATTCTTTTTTTAAAAGGCTTTCTGGGAAGGTAGTGGGACAGAACTCCTTTTTGTAGACTCTAGTGTAGCTATATTGGGAAACATTGGTGCTGTGAAGACAAAAGGTTGAAAAAAATGCATTTTTAAAAAAGCAGGAAAAAATCATCATAGAATTATAGATTTTGAACTGGAAGGTTTCTCAGTAGTTTATCTAGTCAACAGCTACTCCTATTTTATGGATGAGAAAACTGAGACTAAAAGAGATTAAATTACTTTGTCAAGGTCCCATTAGTAATAAATTGAAAAACTGGGATTTGAACCCATTGCTAAACTCTTCAAACTTCAAATCTAGTCTTCTTTGCCACTGTAATCTGCCTCTTGAAGACCCTGTAAACAAGCTATTTTAAAAAAATTTCTTTTCCTAGTCTTGTTAAATAGTTATCTTTCTAAATTACTAAATGAGTATAATTAGTTTTTCATAGAAATATAGCAAACTTATTATGTAATAAAATTGAAGACATACAAATCATAAATTTAGCTGATGTAATAGCTAATTCTTACTATAATTTTTACTCAATATAGTAGCCTTCATGGCGTTGATGAAGAAAAGATAAGTGCTTGTTTTTGAGATGTAAAAATTAATTTTGTATATAGACATGCTCATGTGCTAAATTATAGGATATCGTCATTAATCAACCAGTGGTCCTGAAAAAAGTTACTTGTGAACATTTATTTTTCTGCACTGAAGTATATTTTAAATATATGTAAAAAGTTTTCTCTTAGTATAGGTACTACTATACTAATTTAAAGATTCATCTTTAGTTCATTTTAGAGTTTTAGAGATTACCAGGACCAATACCTGTGCCTGAGGCAAGGAATCTCAACTATATGATGAGCATTACTTGGCTATAGCTTCTGCTGAAAGATTTCTACTGAAAGGCATTCTCTATTTCCAGTAGAGGTCCTTTCTGTTGGGAACAAATCCTTGGTGTCAAGAATAAAATTGAATCCAATTTCTAAATAGTGTTTTATAAATTAAAATTTTAATTCTTAAGTTTTCTTAAAGCAAAAGTAGTTTTTATTTATTTATTTATTTATGGCTTGCTTGCTACTATGGTGGAAAGAATTGGGTTTTTTGTCAGAGAACTTACATTCAGATATCACCTCCAAGATACCTTCTAGGATAAAACCTATGATTATATATTCTTTTTTTTCTCCTAAAACACATTTTTGTTATTATTAAAACTAACCAACCCATTAGAAAAATAAAATGTGATAGCTGGGGTCTTTCATGCCCTAGTTTCCATCCTGTTGAAACCTCTTTTTAAAGAATAACTTTGAAAATGAAATATCACTAAATCAAAAGAAAGAAAAGAATAGAACATTAAATAAATTTCTAGAGATAGAAATTAAAAAATAGATTACAATAAAAATATATCAAGTTTTTTAAAAAATTGAGCAAAAGGTAAATATGTAACAAATGAAGAAATTTATAAAATATGTAGAAAGATTTAACTGTCATTTTATAAGACTGAAATATATAAATATATATGTAAAACAATTAATTTCAATTTTTGGAAAACTTAGGTACAGTCTAAGTTCTTTATGTATTATCTACTTGGAAATAAAGGTTTGCTAAATAAAATAATATTGTAAAGAATTTTTTTTTTTTTTTTTTTTGCTTTTTGCTGAGGCAATTGGAATTAAGTGACTTGCCCAGGGTCACACAGCTAGGAAGTGTTAAGTGTCTGAGACCAAATTTGAACTCAGGTCCTCCTGACTTCAGGGCTGGTGCTCTATCCAATGCACCATCTAGCTGCCCCAAGAATTTTTTTCAGGTGATAATTCTTCCTTAAGGAAGCAAGTTAACTTCTTTTTGATATTTAGATCAAGTTCAGTTCCATTTCCATATAAAAATTGTGCTAAATAAAAATGATTCTTATCTTTTCATTGTTGTGCCACAATTCCATGTCTCAGTTTCCCTTAATTGTTCTGCCTCAGTAGCAAATCGCCCCCTTCCCCCACCTTCTGACCATCAGGAATAATTGGACTAAGCCAGATGGCCCATCTCAAACACCTAGGTATCCCCCTTATCTTTATGGCCACTCTATCTCCATCTGCTTTGAGATCCAGATGGCTGGCTAATGGCTGCCAGTCTAAACTCTCAATGGACTGTGTGCTTTGAGACAAGAGTCCCAGCAATCCCGATCCATAGCTATGGATTCTAAACTCTCCAGTTAATATCAATAAAATATTAACTAGTCTCCAATGTGTGATACTGTCTCAGTTTCTCCTGGAGTATTACATCATCAAGTACCCAGTTTATTTGACAGCACTTGGTTAGCTATTAGTTTGGTTTATTTTATATGCTCAAAAGTACTAAAACTACATTTTAAAAAATTGGATGAATCAGACTTTTTCAGTGTTTCATGACTCATTCCTTTGTATATTAGATAGACATTTTTCAGTCCATAAACAATCCAAAATGTTGTCATTGTGGTTATGTCCTCCATTGATGTAAATTTTAAGTCCTGTGTAGCTTTTAGTAAATGGTTTTTCAACGTTTTTGGTATAAAAGTTAATCACCTGTGCCAAACTGATGAGGGAGAGAGAGATGGTGCTGATGAGGTGCATTAAAAGGGGTGAGGGGACCCCTTTTTGGCCAGTTGCGGGCTTTGTGGAAGAATCCGTGAACCCATCTAATATGGAAAAAAAAGGAAGTTTATTTCCCTGCAAAGAACAAATTCTTGCCAGTGGGTGGAGGCCTACTAGGGCTTGGAATCGGTGGGTTTCCACCTAGTAGCAGCTCAATGGGCTTTTTCCTGGTGTAGGAAAATAGCAAAGATTTTGTTTTACCTTCTAAGGCTTCAGGATGGGGAATTAAGGGCTAGTTTCCATAAAGGGTCTTAATTATGCCCTAGGCCAAGATTTCTGATTGAATTGCAAGTTTGCCTATGAATAGGTGGGTGCAGCCCCTCTTATCTCAACTGGAGGGTCTTTGAGATTCGGGGGTCTCTCCAGCCCTCCCCCCATGATCCTGGGACACCAATCAAGGAACACAGTTTACATCAAAACTCGCTGATATATTTCTGAATTCATTCAGGTTGGTCAATAGATGAGAAACATAATTTGTCACCTAATCCATAATTTAAGGTTTTCTTGTTTTGATAGGACTTGCTAGAACTTGGATTACTATCTTCATAAGTTTGTTAAGAGTAAAGTGCTGTGTAAACTATTATAAAAACTTTGTTAAATTTTCAGTTGGCATGCACTTTATTTTTTAGTCAAATATGCATAGCATACATACTGCAGTTTTAGAATTGGGTATTGTAATGCTCAGGGAGAAACTGAGGCAGTATCACACAGTGGAAATTAGGCAATGCTTTATTGATGTTAATTGAGAGTTCAGAATCCATAGCTATGGATCAGGACTGCTGGGACTCATGTCTCAAAGCACGCAGTCCAGACCAGAGACTGACAGACAGCCATGTCAGCCGACTGAATAATACAAAGCATTCAGCAGTCCCATCAAGGGACTGCAAACATTATATAGGTTCTATAGTTCAGGGAGATAAAGAACTCATTGGAACAGCTGAGAAATATCAGGGGTTCAAAAGAAACTATCAATTCAATTCTGACAGGTAGGGAGTGAGGGATGCCTTGGCAAAGAAGACTACTAGTCTGGGGTCATACAGATAAGGGGGATGTCGAGGCTGGCCATCTGGAGGTTTCATAACTCCTTTGGAATGTGAGTCCAATTATTTCTGAAGGTCAGGAAGTGGGGATTGCTATTCTGGGACAGAGCAATTAAGGGAGACTGAAGCAGTAATTCAGGGAAACTGAAACAGCAACTGAGGGAAACTGAGAAAGGGAAACTGTGGCACAACAGTATCTGGGGAACCATAGTAATTTGTTCAATTCAATAGGCAATTATTAAAAATACATTATTGCAACAACTTCTTAGCAGGTCTCCCAGAATTCAGTCTCCAATTCATTCTGCATATGATTGTAAGACTAATTTTTATAAAATATTACTTTAATCGTGTAATTTTCCTCAAACTCTATCAAGATTCTGATAATCAGGCTCACACTCTATCATCTAACTTTATATTAACTCATTTATTTGGTGTCCACCGTAAATCTGATGTACTTACATTGTACTTTCACCATTTAAATATGCTTCAATTAAGCCTATGCCTTCAGTATATTCCACACATAAAATCTTAATCCCCACATTGATCATAGTTTTTTATAATTGGGTGGAAATGTTAAAAACCTTGTTTACATTTTATTTAAAATACTTAATAAGTAAGAGATAATGGTTTTAGAAAATAGTTTAGTTTTGTATTAAGCAGTATGTAAAAGTGCTAAATGGACTTCAGTTGCAGGCAGGTAAAGGGTATAATGGATAGAATGATAAACTTGGAATTGGGAAGACCTGAGTTTATTTATTTATTTATTTGTTTGTTTGTTTATTTATTTATTTATTAGTGCTTTTTATTTGCAAAACATATGTATGGGTAATTTTTCAACATTAACCCTTACAAAGCTTTCTGTTACAAATTTTCCCCCCTACTCCCCACCCTTCCCCTAGATAACACTATATGTTAATTATGTTAAAATACTTAAGAAATCGAATATATGTATACTTATTTCCACACATCATTTTTGTGCAGGAGAAATCGTATCTACAAGAAAGAATAATCAGATAAAGGAAATACAATGCAAGGAAACATCAATAGAGAGCATGAAAATGATATGTTGTGGTCCACATTTCACGTCCCTCTCTCTGGGTGTATATGGCTTTCTTTACTGAACAATTGGAACTGGTTTGAAGGATTTCATTGTTGAAGAGAGTCATGTCCATCAGAATTGATCATCATATCGTATTATTGTTGCCGTGAAAAATGATCTCCTGGTTCTGCTCACTTCACTCAGCATCAGTTCATGCAAGTCTCTCCAGGCCTCTCTGAAATCGCCCTGCTGGTCATTTCTCACAGAACAATAATATTCCATAACATTCATATACCATAATTTATTCAGCCATTCTCCAATTGATGGGCATCCATTCAGTTTCCAGTTTCTAGCCACTACAAAAAGAGCTGCCACAAACATTCTTGCACATGTGGGGCCCTTTCCTTCTTTTATGATTTCTTTGGTATATAAGCCCAATAGAAACACTGCTGGGTCAAAGGGAATGCACAGTTTGATAACTTTTTGAATATAGCTCCAAATTGATCTCCAGAATGGTTGGATCCATTCACAGTTCCACCAACAATGCATCAGTGTCCCAGCCTTCCCACATCCCTTCCAACACCTGTCATTATCCTTTCCTGTCATTTTAGCTAATCTGACAAGTGTGTAGTGGTACCTCAGAGTTGTCTTAATTTGCATTTCTCTGATCAATAGTAATTTGGAGCACTTTTTCATATG
>JAJPUD010004297.1:161777-199604 GCA_023553655.1 Myrmecobius fasciatus
TGTGCAGTAAGATAACTGTATAGATATGTATACATGTATTGTATGTGTCATATAATTTATCCTATCTAGCATGTATTAGATTACCTGTCATCTAGGGGTGGGGGCGGGGGGAGGGAAAGGAAAAGCTTTGGAATAAAAAAGTTTTTTTTTGCAAAGGTCAAAAAAAAAAGCTGTATACATATACATATAAAAAAAAGAAAGAAGTAATATTGTGATAAATGAAGCAGTAACATAAAGTAAATAAATAAATAAAGTTAAACCCCCCCCCAAAAAAAAAGTTTTGCAAGCTGAAGTATTTTTTTTAATGTTTTTATGCACAGGAAATTTTATTTTTCTCAGAGGAAAATCTTTACAAGGAAGTATCAGACAAAAGTAATGGCTTGGATGACTTGTGATTCTCTCCCACTGCTAAAGTTTCAAATGTGAAAGTTTTTTTTATATTTTCTTTTACTAGAAGTTTATTTTCCTATATCCACAGTTAACATAAAATTGCCTATTCTTTTAAAACAGATTTTTGTTTGTTGGGGGTACAGGGAGGTATACAGTATAATTAATAGGTTTAGGTGTTATTTCTTTTCTAGTGTAAGTTATTTGGCATTAGATGAGTTAATGATAATTTTTTATGATAAAAGTAAAATTTTTATGATAAAAGTAAAATTATTTTGGAAAATGTGCTTTAATTGAAATCCTATTTTAGTTAATCAATTAACTAATTAATTTGCTGAGGCAATTGGAGTTAAATAACTTGCCCAGAGTCATACAGCTGGGAAGCCTTAAGTGTCTGAGACCAGATTTGAACTCATGTCCTCCTGACTTCAGAGCTGATGCTCTATCCACTGCGCTACCTAGCTGCCCCCAGAAATCCTATTTTAAGGGTAAAATTATGTTATCGATTTTGATCAAAATGTCCTAGACATTGATGGATTCATCAATTCTTGTTTCACTAGGGTTATAAATCTTTTAGTAGAAGCATAAGAACTTGAATAAGATGAATATTTTCAAATTATAGTGGCACATTACTTACAATGTGCAACTTTTTGATATGTATGTTGTTTTGGAATGGAAATGGATTTTAAGAAGTACTATAGAAAAGTTATATATAATGATTCCTTTGTCACAAATCAAAATTGAATAATAATCCTATGTCTCAAATAGATTTCTCTATGTGGAAAGCTGAATGTTGGCTAAAGAAGCTTTAATAGTCAAAGGAGAAAGAGCAGAAAGTATTTTGTTTTCAAACATGGTCAGAAAAGGAATTGTATTTATAATTGTAAAATTCTAGCACCTTAAATGTACTTATCCAAGGAAAGACAGGATAAAACACTTATTCTTCCTGCTGTGCTGTAAAGGATTGAAAGATTGTGTATGATTAATCCATAAAAAATGGCAGACCCCTGTACTAAAATTACCTATGTAAATGAAAGGCTTTGCACAGCAGGATATATTTTACAGCTTGATGCTCCCCACTGTATACTATTTCTCCTATTTACCACTAAAGAATTTTATGTGTTAGACTCTGTTGTGCATACAGAACTTGTTTTAAATGTCATGACATTAAAAAAAATGCATTTACCCACTTGAAAAATTCCTTTTTGAAGGTGCTTTAAATACTGTTTGTCTTGAATTAAAGTTTCAATATATTTGGAAACCAAATGACTTAAACAATGTTGATGCATAAGTACCCAATTATCTTCCAGTTTATTGAAGATGAGTTGTATATGAAATGCAAGTTCAAATTCCACTTTATATTCCTTTCATTGTAGTCTCACAGGGCAAGGAGTATTCAACATGCGTTTTTCCTGAACAAAAAGAAATATCTTTTACACTTTTTTCCAAATTCCCTTGGAATGGTGCTGTATAGAAAAAAATGAAAATAATGTCATTTAAACTTTGAAAATTATTAGATTTATGGATTGAGCCAAGATAGCATAGTGAAGCCAGGAAGCTGCTTGAGCTCTCTTACTTTCCCTAGAAAACCAAATGAAACCAAGCCTCTGAACAGAATCTGATAGAATGAAACCATCCTTCAGCTGGAGATATATTGGAAGGACTTCAAGGAAGGTCAGTCTCACTGGAATGAAAAGGTATTTTCAACTCAGTTCAAACAGTCTGGGAAAGCCAGTGAGAGAGTCTTAATCACAGCAGATCAGCAGTTGAGACCCTTAGTCCTGGCTGAGTGGTGAGCAAACCAGTGGAGCAGCCTCAAATCCCAGATCAGAAGACAAATTCTTGGAAACCATAATGTTTCCTGAAAAAGGCAGGCAAAGCTATCCCTGCAAAAATAAGGGGTCATTGTGCTCAAAACCAAGATTCAGAGCTGCACAGGAAACTTGGGACAGTGCCTCCTTTATCTCAAGAGCAGAGCTCAACCATAAAAGTAAAAAAAAGAAGAAATTCAAAAAAGAAAAGGAAAGCAAATGAGTAAAAAACAGAAGAGTCTTGATCATAGAAAGCTACTATAGTGACAGAGAAGACCCAAACACCAACTCAGATGAGGAAAAAGTGTCCATAGAGGAAATCTCAAAGACTGATATGAATTTATCTTAAGCTCAAAGAGGCTTCTTGGAAGTGCTCATAAAAGACTTTAAAAGGCAAATAATAGAGGTGGAAGAAGAAATGAGAAAAGAAAGAAGAGATTAACAGGAAAGAAGGTCAGCAACTTAGAAAGGGAAGGCAATTCCTTAAAAAATACAATTGGCTAAATGCAAAAAAAAAAATCTACTAAAAAAAAACACCATCTTGAAAAATAAAATTTATCAAGTGGAAAAAGAGATATAAAAACTTAGCTGAAGACAATCACAAATTAAAAACTAGAATGAGGCAAATCATTCTATGTGACATCAAGAATCAGTCAAACAAACTAAAAAGAAAGAAAAATGGAAGAAAATGTAAAACACCTCATTGCAAAAGCAGCCAACCTGGAAAATAGATCCACAAAAGACAATTTAAAAATCACTGGTCTACCTGAAGACCATCCAAAAAAAGAGCCTGGATACCATTCTTCAAGAGATCATCTAAAGACCTCATCTCTAAAATATATAAAGAATTGTCTCATATTTATAAGAATTCAAGCCACTCTCCAATAGATAAATGGTCAAAGGATATGAACAGACAATTTTCAGATGATGAAATTAAAACCATTTCTAGTCATATGAAAAGGTGCTCCAAATCACTATTGATCAGAGAAATGCAAATTAAGACAACTCTGAGGTACCACTACACACCTGTCAGATTGGCTAAGATGGCAGGAAAAGATAATGACGAATGTTGGAGGGGATGTGGGAAAACTGGGACACTGATACATTGTTGGTGGAACTGTGAATGGATCCAACCATTCTGGAGAGCAATTTGGAACTATGCTCAAAAAGTGAACAAACTGTGCATACCCTTTGACCCAGCAGTGTTTCTATTGGGCTTATATCCCAAAGAGATCTTAAAAGAAGGAAAGGGCCCCACGTGTGCAAGAATGTTTGCGGCAGCCTTTTTTGTAGTGGCTAGAAACTGGAAACTGAATGGATGTCCATCAATTGGAGAATGGCTGAACAAATTATGGTATATGAATGTTATGGAATATTATTGTTCTGTAAGAAATGACCAGCAGGATGATTTCAGAGAGGCCTGGAGAGACTTGCATGGGCTGATGCTGAGCAAAATGAGCAGAACCAGGAGATCATTATACACAGCAACAACAATACTATATGATGATCAATTTTGATGGACGTGGCTCTCTTCAACAATGAAATGCTTCAAACCAGTTCCAGTTGTTCAGTAAAGAAAGCCATATACACCCAGAGAGAGGGACATGCGATACGGACGACAACATATAATTTTCATGCGCTATATTGATGATTGCTTGCATTGGGTTTCCTTTATCAGATCGTTTTTGTTCATGTAGATACGATTGTGCTAGCACAGCAAGATAAGTATGGAAACATGTATACATATATTCGACTTGTCAAATATTTTAATATAATTAACATGTAGTAGACTTCCTGCCATCTAGGGGAGGGGAGGGGAATAAGGGGGAAAATTTGTAACGGAAAGCTTTGTAATGGTCAATGTTGAAGAACTACCTATACATATGTTATGCAAATAAAAAGCTTTAATAAAAAGAGAGAGAGAGAGAGAGAGAGAGAGAGAGAGAGAGAGAGAGAGAGAGATCATCAAGGAAAACTGCCCTGATATGCCAGAAATAGAGGGGGAAATAGTCTCTGAAAAAATCCATCAATCATTTCTAGAAAGACATCTCACAAGGGAAACCCCAAGGAACACTGTTGGAAAACTCTGGAACTATAATCTCAAGGAAAAAATACTCCAAGCTGCCAGACAAAAGTAATTCAAATATCAAGGAGAAACAGTCAGGATTACCCAGGATCTGACAAAAACTACATTCTGACAGCATCTACAATAAAGCATCAGAGAACCTGGAACATAATATTCTGGAAGACAAAGAATTTGGGTTACAACCAAGAATTAATTATTAAACTAGACTGAGCATCATCTTTCAGGGGAGGGAATGGATCTTCAATGAAGTAAGAGGCTCAATTATTTCTATTGAAAAACAAACAAACAAACAAACCCAGAACTAAACAAAAAATTTGATCTTCAAATATAGAACTGAAGCATAGAAAAGTAAACAGGGGGAAAAATATGTTACTTAAAGATTAAACTGTTTACATCCCTAGATGGAAAAATGACATCTGTAACTCTTGAGAACTATATTTGTTATTGGGGCAGTTAGAAGGGGACATCATACAGACAACCTTTCCATCTCAGAATCAAAAATCTAAAAACAAAATAAATAAGAAAGAAACTAGGGAGGTTAATAAAATCCTAGAAAACCTAGATATGAGTTTTTCCTCTAGAGTTCTGGAGACAATTGAATAGAGACAGAAAGGAATACACCTTTTTCTCAGCAGTACAATGCACCTACATTAAAATTGACCATGTATTAGGGTATAAAAACCTCATAATCAAATGCAAAGATAGAAATACTAAATGCTTCTTTTTCAGACATGATGCAATAAAAATTATATTCAATAAAGGGTCAGGGAAAGAGCAATTGGAAATTCAATAATCTAATTTTAAAGAATGAATGAGTTAAACAACAAATTGCAGAAATAATCCATAATTTCATCTAAGAGAATGACAATAATGAGACAACATACTAAAACCTATAGGATGCAGCCAAAGCATTTCTTAGGGGAAATTTCCTGTCTCTAAATAAATAAATAACAGAGAAAGAGGAGATCATTGAATTGGGCCTGCAACTAAAAAAGCTAGAAAAAGAAAAATTGAACCCCCCCAATAAAATACCAAATTTGAAATTCTGAAACTCAAGAAAGAGATTAATAAAATAGAAAACTATTGATATAATTAATAAAACTAAGCTGATTTTATGAAAAAAACCCAATAAAATAGATAAATGTAGAGGGCCACAGATAGTGGGGAACCCTAGGTTAAGTATAAGACCTCTTAATCCAGTAAGAGGAACCCTGCTGACAGTGGCTGGTTTGGCTCCCCATCTTCCCCTATAGGCTCTCAGTCTTCCTGAGAAGTCAGGGGGCAGTGACAACCTGTGTTGTAATTAAAGCAGAATGATACCAAGTGGCAAAGAGGCATTTACACACAATATCAAATTGTTTATGTGGTCCTGCATGGGTAGTATATAGTTAGTGCATGTACAATGTGTTATAGTTATGTAAAGGTATTAGGGTATATAAGGCTGAGAGAATTTGGAATAAACGGACTCCATGTTTGACAATCCATGTGAGTCCTGTCTTTTCACTTCTCTTCTAAGATCAAGGACCCGGGCTGGTACCGAAATCCTCCAGAGAGCTGGTCCAGACATTATAGATAAATCTTTAGTTGATTTTATTAGAAAAAGGAAAGAAAAAATCAAATTACCATTATCAAAAATGAAAAGGATGAATTTAATACTAATGAAAAAGAAATTAAAGCAACACATAGGAGCTATTTTGCCCAAACTGGAAGCTAGCAAGTCTGACAATCTAATCAAATTGGATCAATATTTACAAAAATATAAATTACCCAGATTAACAGAAGAGGAAATAAATTATTACAATAGTCCTATTCTAGAAAACATCGAACAAAACTATATCAGTGAACTCCCTAAAAAAAAGTCTCCAGGGCCTGATGGATTTACAAGTAAATTCTATCAAACATTTAAATAACAATTCCAATGCTATGTAAACTATTTGGAAAAATTAAAAAAAGGGTCCTGCCAAATTCCTTCCATGACACAAATATGGTACTGATAACTAATCCAAAAAGGGCCAAAATAGAGAAAGAAAATTACAGACCAATCTCCCTAATGAATATTGATGCAAAAATTTTAAATAAATATTAGCCATGAGATTAGAGCAACTTGTCAGCAGGATAATGCATTATGACCAAGTAGTATTTTTACCAGGAATACAGGGTTGGTTCAATATCAGGAAAAGTATTGCCATAATTGACCATATCAATAATAAAACCAACAGAAATCATACAATAATCTCAATAGATGCAGAAAAAGCTTTTGACAAAATACAGCAGCCATTCCTTTTAAAAATGCAAGTGAGCATAGGGATAAAAGGACTTTTGCCTAAAATATTAAGCACTATCTATCTGAAACCAACAGCAAGCATTATTTGTAATGGAGAGAAACTAGACACATTCCCAATAAGAACAGGGGTGAAACAAAGATGCCTGCTATCGCCACTATTATTCAATATTGTATTAGAAATGTTAGCTTTAGCAATAAGAAAAGGGAAAAAAATAAAGGAATTAGAATAGGCAATGAAGAGATAAAACTATCACTCTTTGATATGATGATATACTTAGAGAGTCCTAGATAACTATCCAAAAACCTGCTGGAAACAATTCACAGTTTTAGCAAAGTTTCAGGTTATAAAATAAACCCACACAAATCATCAGCATTTCTATATATTACTGACAAAGCTCAGCAGCAAGAGAAAGGAAGAGAAATTCCATTTAAAATAACTGCAGACAAAATAAAATATTTGGGCATTTACCTGCCAAGACAAACTCAGAAACTATATACACCATTATAAAACATTTCTCATTTGAATAAAGTCAGATCTAAATAATTGGAAAAATATCAATTGCTCATGGATAGGCCAAGCTAATATAATAAAAATGACAATTCTGCCTAAATTGGTCTATTTATTCAGTTCCATAACAATCAAACTGCTAAAAAAAAATTACTTTTTAGAGCTAGAAAAAATAACATTTCATTTGGAAGAACAAAAGGTCAAGAGTATCAAGGGAATTAATAAAAAAATAAAGTACAAAGGATGGTGACCTAGCAGTTCGAGACTTAAAACTGTATTATAAAGCAGTAGTTATCGAAAACATTTGCTATTGCCAAAGAAATAGAATGGTGGACTGATAAGTTGTAGTATATGAAGGTAATGAAATATTATTGTTCTATAAAAAATAAATGATGAACAACCTGATTATAGAAAGGCCTGGAAAGATTTACATGAATTTGGTGATAAGTAAAACAAGTAAAACCAGAAATACATTGTATATAGTAACAGCAAGACCGTGCAATGATTAACTATAAAAGACTTGTTCTTCGCGGTGATTCAATGATTAAACACAATCCCAATAAACTCTGAATAAACTTTCTGGATGCATGGGCATCCAGAAAGAGAACTATGGAGACTCAATGTAAATCAACACATGCTTTGTTTACTTCTCTTTTTCTGTTTTTTTTCCTTTTGTTCTAATTTTTCTCTCTCAACATGATTCATAAAGAAATGTATATTAAAAATTAATATGTATAAACAGAAAAAAAATTTAAAGTTTTTTTAAAATGTTTAGATTTTAAATCTTTTCAATTTTGTTTAAAGTTCTAAGCCCTGGACAAAGAAATTAAATAATTTCAGACTTGATCAATAAAAATCTTAACAGCTGAGATTTTGGTAGTATTGAACATTTACAAATTTTAAGCCTGTGAATTATAGTGCATTCCTTGAGGGAACATATACTATACTTGTTATGTAAGGATTGGCATTAAGGACCAAAGTCATAGCATCATAAAATTTAGAGCTAGAAGAGACTCAGATCATGTTGTTTTTCCAGATTTTTTTCTTTTCCAGATTAGAACACTGAGCACCAGAGAAATTAAGTGACCAAAGTCATAATGCAGTTATTCAAACCCAGATTTTCTATTTAATCTTTTATTCTTTTCACTGAAAAACCTTTAACTTTTTATAACTTTTTGCCCATAGAAGACATTGTATAAATATTTGTTGAGTTAAACAGAATTGAATTATCTCAGTTGATCATAACAATAATTCCATGAATTATTATTTATAATCTTATAAATTAGGAAGCTAAGGAACAGAAATGCTAAGTGACTTACCAATAACAAACAACACTTTGGTGATTATAATAAGGACAAGAAACTGGATCACCAAATCTTGTCTTTTACTATAATATCAGAAGTGTGTAACAATTC
The DNA here is from genome assembly GCA_023553655.1 of Myrmecobius fasciatus. NCBI lineage: Eukaryota > Metazoa > Chordata > Mammalia > Dasyuromorphia > Myrmecobiidae > Myrmecobius > Myrmecobius fasciatus. The sequence goes on from JAJPUD010004297.1 coordinate 170,269, forward strand.
CAAGCATGGTGATGGTTATAATGTTGATAATATCAGGAAGCTTCTCCAACTTATTTTTGCTGATTTTATTTTCAGATACAGAATTTAGAGAGAATTGGGAATGGAGTAACCAATTGAATGGTTACTTTTCTATTTAGCCCTTAAATTAAGTCATTTGAATATTCTTTATATTCTAATACTGAGATGTGATAAAATCCACAATATTTTCATCTTGTTCATGAAGAGGAAAAATATAAATGGTAATCTGATGCTTGAAATATTAGTTAAGTAAGATTAATGTTTTGCCATTAACTTCCACATAGTGGTACAAATGACAGTCATTGTATCAAGTCCCGCATTTTCATATTTGTCAAACACTTGCATGGACTCAACAAATCTGGCCTGGCCTTCTGAGTTCTTCTATTTTTTTCTTCAGGGTTTGCCATAATGGATTCATATGTTCTGATGATGCAGGCAATGCTTCTGAATAGATTAAAGTCCTTAGATAGGTATTAGAGTTTTAGGAGCTTAGTGATACATGGTTGATTATAAATCATGGTTACTTACCTTTTCTTAAAAGGGAGAAGAAGGAAGTAGGTAGGAAACAAACATTTATGAATTGCCTACTTTGTGACAGGCACTATGTTATGTGTTTTACAATTATCTCATTTAGTCCTTACATAACTCTGACAGGTAAATTCTGTTATCTCTATTTTACATGTGGAAAAACTGAGAATGAAAGAGATTAAGTGATTTATGTAAGATTATTCTACTGTTTAAAATGATAATTTTCATTAACTACATCTTTAGTGAAGTCTTTATGGAAATGTTGACATTTGAATAAATTTAGTTCACAAAAAGATAGTCAAGAAATTTGAAGATTATAGCATGTGATTTTTTTTACTAAAAAATCATAACCTCATATCAATGTTTCCCTATAGTTGTAGAAACTGAAATAGAATCAATTTTATTTCCATATTGGAGTTTTTAGTCACAGGAGAACACATTCAGTTATTTGACTCTCAGGAGAACGTCCATACGTGATTTGTATTTCTCAGTGTACATTGACAGAAATAAATCTCATTTTTTATTTTTTATGCATCTATATTTCCTGTTGTTGATTCCAAAGAGATTTGATGTAAGTTTCCTCCCCCAAAATGTACCCCTCAATCTCATATTAATGCAACATTATGACTTAGAATTAAAATGCTTGAAAGAAAATTCAAAGTTTATGATCCCCAAAGTCATCGTAATTCATGTATGCTGCATAAACAATATATATTAAAGGCATACATTTAACTGCATATGCCTTACCAAAATATACAACATATATGCTACAAAGATACTGAATTACAATTACTGGGGGAACCATAACTTTGAACTTCCAGACTTGTGTGTTTAAATTCTCAACCTAATGTTGAATTAGCATAATTTTTTCACTGAATATATTATTGGTTCCAAATAGTTTTGTTGGGAAAACATTAATAAAAATATAATGTCTTTTAGATTATAACATTAGAAAAGGGATATGATAACTGTTTGGATATTTTAACATTTTTAACATAATTAAATATTTTAATAAAGTTTCTTCACTGCCTTTCATATGTTCAAAAATTCACTTACATGGAATTTTCTAGGCCAGGAAATGTGGGAAATAGTAAGGAAACAATTTGTTTCATTTATTGAATTTGATGGAATCATAGAAATTTTTGTATTGGACAAAAACCGTAGAAACCTATTCCTGGTTTAGAAAAGAAGTCATCTAATTAGGATTCCTAAATATACACTTAAGGGAACTTAAGTCTCAGGGAGCCTGACTCACTTATAGTGGACCCACATTGCTTCTCCATTTAAATGACTAGTTCATTTCTATTGTGTTAACACATCGATAGTCCTTATATAAAATATATTTTCAGTCTATAAATGTAATATTATATAAAATATTTATTTTGTGGGCTAATGTTGTTGTTACTTACTCTGACTCTGAAAAAATAGAAAATCTAATTATTTTAGCTACAATGATGGGAAAAAATATATCCACTAACTTTAATTAGCATTAAAAAGGAACTTTTATGTTTCCTAAAATAGAGTTGTCAGATATGAAATTATGACATCAAATTGTTAATTATTATGATGATTTTTGTAACTAGTAAAATTGCAAAATAAATTTTCTAAGACTCATTTGAAAAACAACCATTCAAGATATCACTGGAAGCTTTAAAAAACAGTTTCCTTGCTTGATATTGTTGTGCTATTCATATAGCATTAAAGTGGTGTTTCACATGCTGTGAATCTATATGGTGAGACAGTAAGATATAAGATAGTCATATTTAAAAAGGAAGTGACAAAATGATGCACAGAACAATTCAAAGGGTCCAATGATGTTTTAGTTAAAAAATGTTTGGTTAATTAACTTGGTTTCTAACATAGTGGTCTCCAAGCCTTATTTAGGATTTTCCCCTCACAAACTTTTTCAGTAGCATTTCTACCTTTTCACCTTTCTATCTTTCCTCATCCTCTAACTGGTGAGACATAAGACAAAAAAGGAATAATGGTTCTTACCTCAGAGGAGAATGGGTGAATACTTTAAATCTGATAATAATTCACAAATTTCCTGAGTTCCTTAGAAAGTTTATTTATATGTCCATGCATAGCTCAAAATTTTATATTATTTATTAATTACTACTCTTTAAAAATACAGAGTAGTTACATAATGCATGATAATTACTTTTTCATTTAAGAATTGGAGAACTTCATCTTTATACTCAACATTCCAAGTTGATATTAGGCTGCTGTTCTTGAATTTATAGATTAAAAAACAAACCTGTAATTGACTTAATTTAATTACCTACTCACAGGAAATGTGCTCTGTGGGACAGTAGATTTTTGTTCAAATTTAAGGTGGTTCACTGAGGGACTAATAAAGCTACAAATATCAATAGTATCCTCCTTAGCCTCATAATGAGAAGTTCTTCAAAAGAACTGTGCTAATAGTAAATGCTGAAAAAAAAGGTAAGATTTGACTTTTTTCTTGGGAATATTTTGATCCAAGACTTCTCTTTACATAAATGACCTGAATCTCCCTGGTGTTCTCACTTAAGATTCTGTGGTGAATCTTATTGTGCAGTGGTCAATTAGCCCTATTCCTTATCTTGTATACCTTTTAGTTTTTCCTAGTGAAATATTTTCTATCTTCCCTGAATTTTCTGAGGATAAAAATGATTATAAACTTAGAAGACACCAACAAAAGCAGAAAGTAAAATCAACCTAGAAAATAAGTAACATAATTTTACTTTAAATCCTTAGCCTTTAGCAGGGTAGAATGAAATTGTGTGTGTAGAGATGTGTGTATGTGTTTGTATGTATTTGTACATGAACATGTGTGCATTTGTTTTTAAAGCAAAAGATAAGTTTCTGTTATGTGTCGGTTTTAAGATGTATCCAAAGGTCCACCATCTTTGGAACTGTTTTTCTTTCTTCTTTTCTTATATAATTGTAATCATTTCTTATATGCTTGTTAGGCTGAAAGGGACCTCTAAAGACTTTTCTACTTTGTAAAAACTAACAGATCAATATAGTATAACTTCTTGAATATAAGAATATATTGTTGTTAAACTAGAATTAGAAGGGGCATTTGAGGTGATCTAACTGAATTACCTTATTTTGCAATGAAAAAACTGAGGCCTTACATGGATTAAATACCTTGATTCCCCATAGAGTCCAAAACAGGTGTAAAGACTTTTGTAGAAGTAGAAATACCATTACAATTTGGTTTTGAGCCTCAAATTGGAAATCTGATTTTTAAGGGCCATAATTTGTTAGAATGGATGTGGGGCCTAAATGACTGAAGCTATCTGACTTTTCAAATACAATACTATTTGGGAGGAACCTCAAGCCATAATTGTAGAGTTAATACAAATACAGATTAAATAACTGTGAAATGGACACTGACATTACTATCTAACAAACTTTATACAGTTTGATGAAGGTTTGATAAAGTTTGATGATAAAGGATGAGATCTGAATAGGCCATAAAATTTCATTAGAAAATATTTTAGGAAATTTGCTAATTGAATACAATAAGACAGGGCTGAGAAAAAAAATGAATTTTTATAAGAATTCTTATAAGATGAGGTATACAGCTTACAAAATAAACTACAATGTTAAAACTCAGTATATGAGTGAACATAATCTCAGACCTACAAAAACCATCAGACTAGATACTAAGAAATCTAATTTAATAATGTTTACTGCATAAATGATAAAATTTTGAATGTTTTTATTTTATTAATTTAATTTAATTAGTAATTTATTTTATTAATTTTCTTATATTTTCATTTTTAAAATGTTGCTAAGGCAGTTGAAGAGGACTGTTATGTAATAAAGCTTTAGCGCAGCTGTGACTGGCTAACCTTTTCCTCTAAGTGATTAAAAAACAGAAAGTGGCAAAAATGGTAACTCTCCAAAAACATAGCAATATCATATTGTCTTCCTTTTTCTCTAAGGATGTCAATTAAAAGTCACATAATAAAAGCTTGCAAAAGTGGTCTCTTTGTCCATGTTTGTATGATTAGAAAGTTCATTACACTTAAGTGTCAAAGCAATCATTTTGAAATATGATTTCTCTGGATTTGGGAATGTTTAGAGTCACAGAGGACTGTGGCCCTGAGGAATGCCATTCCTCCTCTTCCTTTCACCACCCTCCTTACCTCCCCCCCTCCACAATCCTCCTTCTACATGCATTTCCTGTTTGGGGATTAAAAAATATATGCCTGAGGAGAGCAGATTGCCCCCAGGCATGTGTCTTTATTATTCAAGTCAGAAATTTCCACTAACCAAAAATCTTTTTAAGTCAAATGAAGCACCTAGGGATTGACTGGCTAAATTCTACTTCTCTTGTGGGCAGGTGGAAAGGATAAAATAGGATGGGGATTATGCTAGAGAATATTCTGATAATACCATCTTTTTCTGAGCTCTTTCCCCACTTTTAAAGTTTGTGCTCAGGAAAACCATTATTTCTTTCCAACTAGTATTGATCTTCTATACAGTACCTATAGTAATACTGAGAAAATGGAAACCACATTTAGTGTTACTAAACTTGATGTAAGGAATGGCTATGGATTTCAGTAGAGGGGAGAGGGTGGCTGGGAAGAGGAGAGAGACTTACATATCCAATGATGATAAATGTGGCAGTATAAAATTCTGACAATACCTATTATTTCTAGTACCTTAACTTTTAGAATTCCAGAAAATCACAAAAATTCAAAATTACAAGGGGTCATAGAAGGGAATATAATTCATCAATATTTTAGTTTATCTTCTTTGGATGCTCAACAATTTTCCAAAATGTGGTGCCCAGAAATAAAAACAATAGCTGAGATGTGGTTTCTTGAAGGCACGATTCAGTAAGACTTTTTCATGTCTTCCTTAACCTCTGATAATGTAGCCTAAAATTAAGTTTCTTTCACATGTGATTTATATTATTAGAAAGGGAAATTCCAAGATATTACCATATGTCATCTTCCTCATTGTTTTGGTCTTAGAAGAGGATAAAGACTTTTACATTTTTTAAGTTAGACTGCCTTATGCTTAACCAAGCTTAATCTTAGTCTTTCCAATATTTTCATTGGTTTGAGACAGTTCTCTACTGAGTAACCAAATTTCAAATGTCTAGAGGGTTAATCAAGCCTTCTCATTTATTCTATAGTGATGACTTTGAAAATTGTCCACATACACATACTGGTACTGAGATATCCACAGTGAAAAATCACTGGACAGTCACAAGTAATTGAAATTTTAGAGAGCGTTTATTTGCCGGGCCCGGCGACTGAACCCCTAGACGAGCTAGAAGGATTCGGTCCCAAGCCTTGTAGGCCACAAGTTTTTAAGAGCACCGACCACTTCCCCCCAATAATTTTGCAGTTAAACATTGATTTCTCACTAATACAATGAGGAAGTAACAGGATTTGAGGTATACATTGCAAAATACTGATACATCATCTGGGTCAATACATCTGGATCAGAGCAAACTATCTTTGTTGAATAGAATACTTCTCTTATTAAGTTTGGGCAAACATACTGTGGAGTAAACCCATTTCCTTCATTGTGTGAGGTAAACAATCCTTGGACCCTGATTGAGTAAATACTATCAGGAAATTCCTAGGATCCTTGTGAGGTAAACATTCCTGGGACCCTTATTGAACAAATACCATTAAGGAATTCCTAGGCTCCTTGACCTAAAGAGGGGAAGGGTTAGATCTGTCCATTTCAGTCCCACATGTGATATTATAATATTAGACCACCTCGGACACATGTAAGCTGTGTGGTCTTGGGCAACTTAACTTCTTAAGACTTTAAGTAATCACTCTTAGTCCAGAGATAGTGTGAATATGCATTAGTGAAGGAAGTTTTCTTGTATAGGAATTCCCTATAAAAATTATATTAAGGATCAAGTCTCAATTACTAATCCTATCTCTTATAATTATAAAAAAAATCAAGTTTCTTTTAAATGTGGTTTATGTTGTTAGGAGAAATGTTTTCCAAGGTATTACCATATGTCTTCATCCTCGTTGTTTTGTTCTTAGAAGAGGATAAAGACTTAAATTTTCTAAGTTAGACTGACTTACTCTTAGCCTAACTTAGTCTTAGTCTTTCCAACACATTTTCATTAAATGAAAGCATGCCTGTGTCTTCTTAAAGTTTGCTCATTTATTTATCATTCCCTTTCTTTTGCTCATTCCTCTTTGATTTCTGCTTTTTTATTGGGTGCTCTGCTACCTACAAATATGTTTAGGTCCCCCCATTCTAAAATCCTTCACTTTATTTTGTTATTCTTTCAAACCAAGCTCCTATACTACTCTAAATAAATTCTCACTAAGCCTGTTTCCTTATTTGTAAAATGGGATAAATAATAACTTTCTATTATGAAGATCAAATGAAATGACTTATGTAAAGCACTGTCTAAAATACAGTGCTATAAGAAAAACAACTGCCATAAAAATCATTTATTTCTCAATTCCTTTTAGCATGACATAGAACTCTACTGAGATTTGATCAGAGGTTACTGGTGACAGTTTGACCACTATATCCAGTGGATTTATTTTGAGAACTTCCTCTTCTTTGACTTCTTAGCTTTTGACATTTTCTTATACTGTCGTACTTATACTGCCTGAATACTCTTTCTTCTGTTGTCTTTCATGACTTTCTTTTTGTATCCTCAACATAGAGCTCAGTGCCTTGCATATAGGAAGTACTTAGTAATTTTTAAATTGAATTAAATTGAACTCATGATGCTATTCTAATTAGTACTTCCCATTAACCAATAGAATAAACTATTATTAAATAGTACTTATTAACAATCAATAAAAAGACATTGAGATGTCAAGAAAGAAAATATGCCATTTGAAGTTGTCAGTAAACTTTAATGAAAAATATCTTTCAGTTAGACTATAAAATGGATCTACTTTATTTATTTATGTATCTTTTTACTTATTTGTTCTTTCAGGTTTTCTAATCAATCCAGGATTATCTCCTTTCCTAATACTGCAAAGAATGTTATGGAACTCCTTGAGCAAATCATTTAAAGTCTCTATGATTCATTTTCTTCTTTAGAAGGAGGAAGATATAGTCTCTAAATTTTATTTTGTCTCCATTTCTAACATTTAGAGCTTCAATTCAATAATCTGAGTGTGAGAGAGAAATAAAAAGGTAAAAGTGTAATGGTTTGGTGGGAATAGAGGGAGACCAAACAAAACTTTGAAAACTAGAGTAGAACAGGAAAGAATAATTCACTGGTAAGCTGTTTACAATCCAAACATAAACTTACAAATTTCTGTCAGTGTATAAAACATTCCATTCTATGTTCACAAGGGTAAATATCTAAAAAATACTGACTAGGCAAAAAACGCAGTTGAAAAATGTAATAGTGTGAAATTCAATAAAAGTGTGAAATTTAAATACATCTGTTAAACAGCACCATTGAACTTAATGAAAGCTGCAGACATTGATTTAAAGAAAAAAAATTATTGTAGACTATTAAACACTAGATCTATAAATAATACTCTAACTCAATTATTTTTAATTATATGTCTTGTCAGATACGATAGGTCAGTGACCCAAATTTGCTTTTCTTATATTATTTTGAGATGGAGTTTATATTTTTCTTGACCTGGTCCAAAACTTTGAAAAATTTTTCTATTAATATGGTGTAACTAGATTGGCACTATTCCTCAGTCTTAAGCACTTTAACATTTTTTTTTTATTTACAAAGAGAAAATATAAAGATGTGAGAGAAAGGGGCCCAGTACAAAGTGTAAAACTATAGCCACTTTTAGCAGAAGAAATAGTTATGATACTTAACAAACACTACTGATAATGGATGGCTACTCAGGTGGAAAAGAACTAGAAGTGAGCAATGTCATGCAAGCCCTAGGACAGGGGAATATTGAAGAGGAAGAGAATTGTAAATTGTGTCGGGGGCAATAGAGAGTTCAAAGAAAATGAGGCCTGAGGAAATGCCTTCTGGTTTGACAATTGAGATCATTGGTAGTCTTGAAAATAATGTTTTTTTAATAGTGAAAATTGAGTAATGAGGTTGAAGTGAAATTGAAAGTGAATAAGAGAAGTGAAAGAGACAAGTAAATGCAGCTTGGTTTTGGACTTTGCCTATGAAAATTATTGTCTTAGATCAATTAGGACAATTTAGAACAATTGAGGGTACTGAAGAGTCAAATGGAAAAAAAAAATTATGTTGGAGACTAAGACATATTTATGGATGGTTGGGAAGGAGACAGTAGATGGGAAGAGCTTGAAAAGTAGATAAAAGGAAGTAATATTTGTGGGTGCAACCTGCTAGAGTAAATAGAAGACAATAGGGTCAAGGACACTACCAAGTTTTCTTTATCAAGAAGGTCCTGCTCTTTCCCTAGATTGGAGTAAAGGAGGAGAGAAAAGGAGATGATGTTAAAGGATTTTGAAATATAGGATAGGAAAGAAAGAAAAATAACTCCCTGCAACCCATTTTATTTTTAATATTAAAATTCATATATGCAAATACACATGTGCATGTATTCATAAATTACCACTGTTAGTAAGGGAGATAGTATTGGGTTCTTCCCATTGCTTTTCTTTTTGTATAGTGAAATTCATTGTCTGCAAGTGGGTTTCTACTATTGATGAGGTTATAAAGTTCAGAAAGAATGCATTATAAAACCCTTTGACCCAGCAGTGTTTCAATTGGGCTTATATCCCAAAGAGATCTTAAAGAAAGGAAAGGGCCCCACATGTGCAAGAATGTTTGTGGCAGCCCTGTTTGTAGTGGCTAGAAACTGGAAACTGGAAACTGAATGAATGCCCATTAATTGGAGAATGGCTGAATAAATTGTGGTATATGAATGTAATGGAATATTATTGTTCTATAAGAAACGACCAGCAGGATGATTTCAGAGAGGCCTGGAAAGACTTGCATGAACTGATAGTAAGTGAAATGAGCAGAACCAGGAGATCATTATACATAGCAACAACAAGACTATATGATGATCAATTCTGATGCTCATGACTCTCTTCAACAATGAGATGTTTCAAATCAGTTCCAGTTGTTCAGTGATGAAGAAAGCCATATACACCCAGGGAGAGGCCTGTGGGATCTGAGTGTGGACCACAACATAGCATTTTCACACTTTCTATTGATGTTTGCTTGCATTATGTTTTCCTTCTCAGGTTTTTTTTTTCTTGTAGATACATTTTTTCTTGTACAGCAAGATAGCTGTATAAATATGTACACACATATTTGACTTGTCAAGTATTTTAACATAATTAACATATATTAGTCTTCCTGCCATCTAGGGGAGGAGGGGTGGAGGAAAAGGAGGGAAAAATTTGTAACAGAAAGCTTTGCAAGGGTAAATGTTGGAAAATTACCCATGCATATGTTTTGCAAATAAAAAGCTTTAATAAAATAAAATTTAAAAAAAATGCATTATACAGCTTTAGCATAGTTTAAACTTTCTGTCATTAAAAATTTGGAAATCATGAATTACACCATAGTTAAATATTAAGGAAAAGGAGTATAGTAAGTAGAGGACTGGGCTTATAATCAGGAAGATCTGTATTCAGATTTCATCATTGATCATAGTTTGATTACTCTAGTAAAGTTGTTTACCATCTTGGTGCCCAAGACAGCTCTCTGAGACTTAATTGCTTCTAAACACTATGTTCTGTGCCAATGGAAGGAGTCATCATATTAGAAATTCCCTGTATTGATGAAATCACAGATTTCTTGTATTTGTATGTTTTACTAGCAAAATTGAAACAAAAGTTTTGTAGAAACATGATTTTTTGAAGGAAATATAAAGTTGTAGACATAATGAATCAAAAATAGTCCTTGAAATAAGTAAAATTTGCAGACTTGGAAATGAGTTATATATCAGTGGAGGAAACTTTTGCTTTGAGAGTTCTCTGAAATCACAGATCTGAAGCCCTTCCTTCTAATCCCATTCCCCCCACAAGGAGAAAATTTTAATTTTATAAAAATGTTAAATAAAGAATTTTCCTTCTATTTTACAGGACTTTAATATCTTCTTAAAGTATGAAGAAGTCCATTTGAATAGTCAGATGGCAAATAGGGCACATAAAATTGTTTTAAAATATATATTAAATATATAATATATATTATATGTAATGTGATATATTAATGGATATATAGTTAATGTTATTTCCTTTATAGCTCTGTGTATTTTGGTTTATATATTTAAAAACATTATTTTGAAAAGGTTTCTACAGTCTATACCAGGAAACTTGTGTCTCAAAGAAATATTTTAGAAAATTTCTTGAAAATAATTTAATTAAAAACCTTTCTTTTTATTACCACCATACATTTTCGCAACATAAAATATTGAATAAAATGGTGTAGTTCTCAATATATAGGCAATTATGGTTTTGACCTTCTGAATACTTTTAAAAATACCCTTGATTTTTAAATTTCCAATCAATCTTTTGGTCTTAAGTAAAAAGAAATATAAACATTTTAAAAATTGTTACTAGATAAAGGTTAAAAACTTGAAAGGCTAGAATTGGAAAAGCACATCAGATTGATGTAAATTTAATGGAATTTGTTTTTCTGAAACTGAAAGGTTTGAAAAGTTTCAAAATGAACGTATGTTTTTAGTAAGGCATATAGAAATTTTTTACATTTATCTATGTATTTCAAGTGTAGTGACATAGTAAAAAGAAGCTTACTTCTAAGTTAGACTGTGTCTCTTTGACCTTGGGAAATATGAGAGAGAGAGAGAGAGAGAGAGAGAGAGAGAGAGAGAGAGAGAGAGAGAGAGAGTGTGTGAGTGCACTAGAGTGTGTACTAGAGCGATCTGTGAAACTACAGTGTGTTTCTTCTGTGGAAGCATATTTGAAACTTGGTTTACAGTAAAACTGAAAATATAAAGAAATATTAAAGATCTTTCCAAAAATTCTTGGAAAGATGGGTAATAATTGGAAAACAAAAAGGTTTTCATTAACCAAATGGATTGAGTGATGATCAGAAACTAGGATCCCCCTTATCTAGTTAAGATTTTTTCTGAGGAGTTTTAATATTAATTGTGAGACATATGAGACACTGACACAGAACAACCCAGCATGATATGCCCACGTTAAAAAAGACATTGTAGTCTGTGAGCAAATCAGAATCATAATAGCACAAAGGAAACATGAGATTTGCAAATCTAGAGACATCTGTATCCAAAATAGTCAAACAAATGTGTCCACCCTGTGATAGAACCTTCTGAGCCCACATTGGATTGATTAAGCACAAACACACTATGCCTTGACCCCAACATCATGACATCATTGATCTTCTTTGTGTATAAAGGATAAGCAATAATATGTCCAAGATATAGACTCTTCTAAGGGTAATCTCCTCCCTCTATTTTCTGCAGAAAGTAGACTAAGAATCACTCCTTGAAAAATATCCTGTTTTATTCAGTAGGGGACATTCAACCCACCTCCTAATAAACTAGGATTCTCAGTATAATTTTATGAGAGGAACCCAATAGATTATGCAAGGAATGTGGTCTAGCATAAAGGAGATAAAAATATGCTTGCTCAGTTCTGGGATGTTAATGCTGGTTATATTTTAAAATATATTTGAGATTTCTATAAATGTTATTGAAATTGTCTGAAGTTAGAAAGCCATGTCAGGAAACAATGAACTATCCAGTTTGGATATCTCTCTTTCTCTAAACTAAAAATTCCTTGTATTAAATTAATGATCAATAAAACAAAGCTTTCTGTCATGCTATCCCTAAATACAAAGTACAATGTATATAGTAATACATAGACATTATAATATATAGACATTATAATATTTGTATTATATAGATACTTTTAAGCTAAGTCTCATGAATTTAACATTGGAAGTACTTACATCTTACTTATACATACATATAAACATATATATACATATGCATATATATATAACATTCTTGAGAGTGTATATAGAATGTGTGTTGAATCACATTTTAAATATTTAAAAACTTATGTAGTCCAAGATACATTTACACCTCCCATTACTTTTTCTTATAAAATGCAAATCAAATAAAAGATTAACAAAGAGGGGAAAATAAAAAGATGACCATGCAGAACTGAAGGCATATAAAGCAGACATTTGTAGCAGAATCTATCAGCAAGATTGTTTGACTTCCTTCACAGACGCATAGCAAAAATAGAGTAAGAGGAGAGAAAGTGGATGACAGAGTAACCCTAGACTGAGATTTGGAAAGGCATTACCTGCAACAGGACAAAGAAATCTAGAATTCAAAAATAGAAGACAGTGTTCAGTAAGTGGTCTTCTTTAGGGTCTTCTTTTCAAAAGGAAGAAAGTAAGACTATGGCAAGTATGGCAGATTAGAGAAACAGGGGAAAGTGAAATTACTGAAGGTCTTGTTGAACTCAAATAATAATTTATGGAAGAATAAAGCAGAAAAGATGGAAGAATCTGAGGTTATTATTTGAGAGGAATTTCGGAATCCTGGATAATAGAAATGGAATGTTTATAAATAACCAAGAATATGATTATCTCTGCAAATTAGCAAAGTGTAATGAAGATGTAAGATATAAATGCTGAGAAAAGTTGACATATTCAGAGATTAGAGAGTTTAAATGAATAGAAAAAAAATGATGTTTAATTTTTAAAGTAAATAGAATGTAGCTGTGTTGTTTATACTTATACTTAACAAAAGTTCCCTACTTATCAGTAGGGGGAAATATATATGTATACACACATATTATATATATATATATAAAACTTGATTATCACCTAACCCCCAAACTTAATATGTCTATGTAGAATTATTGAAAGACCTTTGTAAATCAGCTGTGAGTAAATATTTGGTGTTACCTAATAAGTAACTGAACTAAAAAATAAGGAATAAACTACCTAGTACATTATTAGAAAACTATTGTAGTGTTTATGTATGAAATCCTGATCCCAAATCAAGGCTTAGATATTTACTAGATGTTTGACTCTGGGCAAGTCACTTAATTTCTGTCTACCATAACTTCCTCATACTTAAAATGAAGAAAATGATAGCACCTATCTCCTACGCTTTCTTTGGGGATAAATTAAAATATTTCCCATGTACTATTGAAACCTTACTTACCCTACTCCTAACTTGAAATGAATTACTTCACTCCTTTACTCCTTCACTCCTTCTTTTGGCTTAAGCTCTAGGGAAAAAAAACTAAACAAATATTTCCCATTTCATTTCATTTTGTTTTGGTTTATATTTAGCATTTTTTCATACTATATACTTTAATTTGTTCCTTATCTGATGTTGTTGTGTCTCATTTAGTATTCTGCCTAAGGGTATGAAGCTTTAGACAAAAAAGTTTGTCATTGCTAAACATCCTTATTGTTATTAGGGATATTACTCTGTGGGTTTTCTAACAGCCTTTATTTTATAGTGATTTAACTGAGAAATCTCAGAAAGCTACCTTTGTTGAGCTAACCCAATAATTGCATAATTGTAATATGGAAATACCTATTAATTCAGCAATAATGATGTTCTAATAATGAATATTTATTTGACTTGGATGAAGATATAGAAGACATGCTTTTAAAATAGGCAAATCATACAAAACTGAAGTGATAAGTAATTTATTGATAGAATTAACTTTCAAAAAATCCTTGACATACTTGGAACCATAAACCAAAATTTAATAAAAACATGTGAAATCCTATACTTCTATTTTTAAAAGCCAACTGCATAAATATAAGAAAGGGGGAAAAGTGTCTGAACCACAGTTAATATGAAAAAGATCCATGGGCTGTATTTGAGTCCAAGCCTAATATAAGCCAAAAGTGTTGCATGGATACAAAAAAGCACATTTAATTTGGGGTAACAATAAGAGAAGCAAAATATTCAGAGTAAGAAAATCATTAACCTTGTACTCTGAACTGGTCAGACTTTCCTTATCTGAAGTATTGTGTTTAGTTTTTAACATCACATTCTAGGAGGAATATAGGCTAACTGGAGCATGTTTACATGAATGTGACCAAAATGACAAAGCTTAAAAAAAATATTTGAAGGAAGTGATAAGTTATTATCTTTAAAAACAAAATTAGAAGAAACTGAAAACATTTGTTTGAAAATATTTAAAGGATTGTCACATGGAAAGGGGGATTATATTTATTCTCTATTGTTCCAAATTATGAGTCTAAAATTAGATGATGGAATGTCATCTAGGGAGCTAGATTTTGCCTCAGAATAATTCAGAATTACCTAATAATCAGAGTTGTCTAAATTTTGAATAAGTTGAACTGTCATTAGAAGTATTTCAGCAAAAAATTGATGACTATTTACTTGTAAGGGGATATTATAGAATAAATTCTTGCTTTAGGTAGAAGTTTAGATAACACTGTTTCTAAAGATTACTTCTAATCCTCAAACTATAGGATATGAAATAAAGTAGAGATTAATTTCCTTTATCATATAGTGATGACAAGGTTAAAAATATTTTATAGAATACTACTTATATTTTTTGTTTCCCTACAAAATCTACTAAGAATAATAAAACCTAACATTTATATATCACTTGTTAAGGTTCACAGAGCACTTCCCAAATTTAATCCTTACTACAACCTGAGAGACAGCTGCTATTATTATGTCCCTTTTAAAGATGAGAAAACTGAGGTAAGCAGCAATTAAGTGACTTGTCTGAGTCTCATACCTAATCAGCTTCTGATATATGATTTTAACCCAGGTCTTCATGACTTCAGGTCACTAGAGTCTATTCCTTATAATGCTTTATACACAGTAGATGTGAAGATATTTTTGCCCTTAAGTTTCCCCTTTTTTATAGTTTGGCTAGGGCCTAACTTAGTACCCAACTATAGTCTATTTTTCCTACTTGTATTCTGACTACTTTTACTTGTCACAGGATGGAGGAAATCCCAATTCTGAGTTTGGGCAAGTCATGTCATACTTATTTGAAGTATATAGAACCTCAGAATTTTTTAATTGGAAGGACTTTTATTGTTGATTTAATTCAAATTACTGATTTTACATGTAACTTTTGACCAAACGACCCCTAAATATATTGAGCCTGTTTATACTGGGTCTGATCCATGGGAGTAGGAGGGTGGGAGGAGAAACTTGAAAGGTTCCAGTTTTAAGCTGGTACCTATGTCCTATTATTTTATATCAAAAAGTGGTCTGCTTTTTGTAACATTAGATTATTTCCAGAATTCCTGTTTGATCAAGGTTTCCTCTCATTCACCTCTACTTACAAATTGTGATTTACTTGAGAGTGTACAGCAAGTCAGTGGCAGAGCTAGGACCAGACACTAAGTCTTCAAAGTCCTAGTTCAGTATTCTTTCTACTGCATCATATTACCTATTCCAGTTAATTATTCTCTGGACAGGTACTTAATCTTCTATAGGCTCTGCTGGCAATTCAGTCATTAGTCTTTAAATTCTTATCCTGTTCTAATCTGTGCCAAAATTGTGCATGTGTGTATGTATGTATGCATTCTCTCATATTAGATTTTAAACTTCCTATGAAATAAGATTTTCTCTTAGTTATTTTTGTGTTTCCCTAGTGTTTAAGACAATGTATTGTACCTATGAGCCACTGAGTCACTATTATTTGAATGGATTATTTCACTTTTAATTTATCCTCCTTCTCACTAGCCTTTATATCACTGGTGTAATAATATTATGTCTGGAACAAGGATGGAGAATGAAAACTAAGGTAAAGCATTTAATAAAATTAAGATAAAGTTTGTGAAGTACCACATTGTAGTTGACAAAGACTTAGGAAATCTTTCTTTTCCTCTCACATTTGACCTTGTTAAGATGGATTTCAAGATTTTCCTCTGCATCTTCTTGTATTCTGAGAGGAGGACAGCTGTTTTGAGGCACTAAAATGGATTGACTACTATATATTTTCTCTCCATCATATTTGAAGATGACCTGATAAGGCCCCTTGTAATCTGGTTTAAATCCATACCACATGGCTAGTGATTTCATCATAACTAATCCTTTTTTAAAATGTTTTTATCCTCCTTTTCATTGATACAGTAGATCATTATTTCCTTTTTGATGTCTTCTTAACTTGAATTCCATGATATACTGAATTTCGTGATTTCCTTCCTACCTCTCTGACTGTTCTTTTTTTCCCCATCTTCCTTCTTACATCTTCAGTCATCTCTTTTCTCTTAAACATGACTATCCTCCAGCCTATTCTTAGTTTTCTTTGTCTCTCCCATATGCATTTTCTCTTGATTTTTCCCTTCTTTTATTCTCATGACTTAATATAGATGAGTCCAATATCTTTATCTCTATTCCCAGCACTTCCCAAAAGATACAATCCCATAATCCCAAATTTCTTCATTTGTCTACATTTCTGCATTTCAGTTTGAATTTATTTAAATCAATCAGACATTTATTGATCTCTCACTGTGTGCAAAAGATTAGATGCTAACTTATAAGAGCTGGAAAGCAAGTGAAATGATATTTGTTACATTTGATCTGGGGATAGAACATTTCCCCCTCCCCCACTCCTTAATACCACTGATTATACCTGTAAATCATAAATATATGTATATTTCCATTATAAAGATTATTTGAAGGAATTTATGGTGTTTAATCCTGAGAAGAGAAGACTCAGGAGAGACTTTGCTCTCTTCATGCTTTCAAGGGACCAGTATTTGAAAGTGGAATTAAAATTGTTTTGTTTGAGCCCAGAGCCAAAGATGGAAGCAACAGATAGAATTTACAAAGAGGCAAATTTAAGCTCGAATGTCAGAAAACAAATTCCTAAAATTTAGAACTACCTAAAAGTATAATGAACTGCTTCAGGCATTGAAGGGTTTCCCCTTAAGGGAAGTCTTAATGACCTCTTTTGGAGCTTGTTATAGTAAGAATTGGTTTTCTTACTGAGTTGGATTAGATAGCTACTGTTGTCCTTTATAACACTAAAATTGTGTGATTCTGTGAGTATTGTTTTGGGAAAACAATAGGGCTGCCTCAGCTTCAACTTCATCTGATTACTTTCAGAAAAGTCAGAAATATTTAGAATTATCCTGATATTAGCTATTATTAGTGGCTTTGTGTCATTTGAAAATTTGATAACCTTTTTTAGAAGCCAATTTCTGTATTCAGGTCATATATGTGTATATATATATGTGTGTGTGTGTGTGTGTGTGTGTGTGTGTGTGTGTGTGTATATATATGTATATATATTGTAAAGGAATTGTGTGCTTATTTTACCTTTATTTGAACCTACATCATTCATTAATTCATTTTTTTCTTACTCAGATCCAACTGATTTGGTGCTTCTAATACCCTAGAAGTAGTTTTGTAAACACAATTGCTTTATAACTAACCAGACTATTTTTCTGTAAATATACTGAATACATTGTGTACATTTCCAATTTTATTTTGTATATATTTAATGAATTACTTGAAAAATCTGCATAAATACCACAAATCAGAATGCCTAACTTTAAAATAATAATCAAGAAATTTAAAGGACTAATGAATTTTTTTCTTATAATCATATAGAAGGAAACTATCATTTGTTATGAAAAGTAATTCACATTTTAAAGGTAGAAAATGTACATAAATAAATTTTGTAGACTCTCAAAGTCTACATAATTCTTTTTTGAAAATGGGAAAATAGTTTGAATTAGTACCATACAGTAATAAATTATGTAGTCATTAAATATTTTATTTTTCTAACTATATCTTCAAATCTATTATCTCTTGGATCATCCCTGATTTCACTGATATTCTGTAGGATATCAGAAGAAATCAGGGAAGGTTCCCATCAATTTAGTTAGCTTCCTGCCATGGCAAACTTATTGGATCTCATGAATAAGATGTGCAGGATGGGTCAGGAATGAATGGTTATCTGCACTGATAAAAAGTAACAACCATGTTGATGAGATCATAGATCCATTGAAACAATCTTTAGAATCTACTTTGAAGATATAAAGAATTCTGTAGAGGCTATGACATGTTCATATCATAGACTGAAACCCATAAAATCTTAAAATCTGTACATTGTTTTAGATCCTAAAAAGATTATCAGTTGAAGAAACAGAAATGCTTTAGTGTGCAGAAGACTTTAGTCTAGACAATTACAACATGTTAATCTTATATTGATTAATCTTATACTAACATTCATGCCTGTATTCATTCAATCATTCAGTAAACATTAATTTCAGTTCTGCTTTGTGGGATGAATTGTTTTAGGCACTAAGAAGTATCATTGTGGTCCTTTGCTCATGGAGTTCACAATCTAACAGAGTGATAAAATTGAAACAATTATAAACCTATATGTTACATGAGAGTTGCACTGGAGAATTACAAAACAGATAGAGGTTTGAGGTTCAAAAGGTAAGATAGTTACTAACTTAATAATTAAATTAGAAAAAGTTTTTGAGTTAGATTTAGAGATTGGATGGGAATCATATACAGAAGGACATTTCAAGTAAAGGAAACACCATAAGCAAAGATAATAAGACCAGAAGCATATGGTGCATGGAGAGGACCATGTACTCAGATTATTATATACATATGTATACATACATACATAAATACATACATATACTGAGGGAGAGAAAGAGAGGAAGAAGGAGGTAGGAAGGGAAGACTGGAGGGAGAAAAGAAGAATCTGTATTAGATGATGAATGTAATAGAATTGAAAACACATAAGTGAAAAGTTTTATACTTGGGTTTAGTTTATTCATTTAAGAACTACAGGAGTAGATAGCATTGAGTAGCTAATTCATATGGAGAAAAATCTGATGACTTTACAGAACTGAAGGTCAGTATAAATTAACAGTGTGTCATGATAACCAAAATAATTTATGCAGTCTTAGGCTATTCAGAATATTTGGTTTAAAGAATTGTGTTTAGTTCTGGGTATGACATTGTTTGAAGGACATTCATGAGGTCAGGTATTCTTAGATGAAACTTTAATAAATCTCAGGAAAGGAATCTTCAATTGAGGTTGAGGTAGAACAATATACAATGATATAAAGCAGGACTGATGATCATCTGGTCTATCCTCTTTTACCTAATAATTTTTGCAAATTAGATGCTAACTTGGTAATGCAGCTGGTCCAGGGGCACTGAGAAGGAATGAGGTCCAATATTATTCTCCATTCACCCTTCTTTGGCTTCTACTCCTAATATCTTTACACATGCAGAAGGGGTCTTGGTCCCTACTCTCTTTCTTAGAAGTAATGATAGTTACTTCTAGTTACTAAAGATAGATAAGTTCTGGGTATAAGAAGATATAGGATAAGGGATGACACCAACATCTAAGTACAAAGGAACTGAGAACAGATGTTTATGTATGAGTGACCTCAACCTAACTCTGAATTTGTAGGTGATCTTGCCTCAACCATAAGTGAGTGTGTGCATATGTGTGTAAGAATTACAGAAGAGAATGCATCTTTTCCAGGCTTTGTGTAGTCCAGGGTAATGTATGGAACCTTACTTGACACCATTTCTATTAAAATGTGGCCTTGCACTGGTCTAAGCCTTTTATTTTACTCACTGGAATAGTTTTTTGGAGCAGAACCCATGACTAGAGGACTTGATCATTTCAGCCCCAGAAGCCCTACTCAGGGACATTGAGATCCTCATTGGCAAATGCCTCATATGGTCACTTATATTTGTCATGCTTCTTTTACTTCTCCTCCCTGATTCATGTCCACAGTCCCCAATCTCCTGATCCAACAACATTTTGGAAACTATATAATGAATGCTTTTATCTCTAGCATTTCTACTCTTCATTCCCCAGGCATCTCTTTTACTACCTAATAATTTTGCTGCAATAGCAACAACAATAACAAAATCAAATATATAACTATAAAGAGTTATGTGCAATGTTAAAGCAATATTAAAGAAAATAATTGTCATGAGTCACAATTGTTGAAGGCATCTAAAGAAGTTTGTAGGGAGAAATTAATATCTCAAAACACCTAAATAAACAAATTATATAAAAAGAATACCAATGCATTCAACATGCAATTAAAATAAATTAACATAAATATATTCATGTAATTCCCAAACAGGTAAAAAAATGTAAATCCTGAAAATTAAAGTTTTCTTAATATTTTTTAAAATAGCATGATAAGTAAAATTATAAACTGATTTTTTTTGTTTGTGCAATTGTATATTAAAAATAAACTTACTACATTGCTTTATGAATCCTGTTGGGAGAGAAAAATCAGAGCAAAAGGGAAAAAAAACATGGGAGAGATTTAAAAAAAAAAAACAGAAAAAGGAAGTGCACATAGCATATGTTGATTTACATGCAGTCACTTTAGATCTTTCTCTGAATGCAGATAGATGGTATTTTCTGTCCAGAGTGTATTGGGACTGCTTTGGCTCACTGAACCACTGAGAAGAACCAAGGCTTTCATAGTTGTTCACACATTCTTACTATTAGTGTGTACAATGCATTCCTGGTTCTGCTTGTTTCACTTATCATTAGTTTGTGTAAATCTTTCCAGACCTTTCCAGAATTAGCTTGCTCATCTTTTTTATAAAACAATAATATTCCGTTACCTTCATGTACCACAGTTCATTCAACCATTCCCCAATTGATGGGCATCCATTCCTTTTCCATTCTTTGCTACCACAAAAAAGAGCTGCTACAAACATTTTTGCACAGATAGGTCCTTTTCCTTCCTTTATGATTTCCTTGGGATATATACCCAGTAATGGCACTGCTGGGTCAAAGGGTATGCACAGTTTTATATACCTTTGGGCATAGTTCCAGATTGTTCTCCGGAATGGTTGGATCATTTCACAATGCCACTAACAATGCATTAGTGTCCCAGTTTTCTCACATCCCCTTTAACATTTATCATTATCTTTTCCTATCATCTTAGTCAATCTTAGAGGTGTGAGGTAGTACCTCAGAAATGCTTTAATTTGCATTTTTCTAATCAACAGTGATTTAGAGCATTTTTCATACAGTTATAAATGGCTTCAATTTCATCTTCTGAAAATTCTCTGTTTATATCCTTTGACCAATTATCAATTGAGGAATATCTGTAGTCTTATGAATTTTATATAGTATATTTTAAAAATAAGACTTTTATCAGAAATATTATCTGTAGAGATGGTTTTCCCAACTTTATACTTCCCTTTTAATCTTGTTTCTTTTGGTTTTGTTTGTGTAAAATCTTTTTAATTTAATATAATCAAAGTCCATTTTGCCTTTTATAATGTTCTCTAGTTCTTCTTTGGTCATAAATTCCTCTATTCTCCAAACATCTGATAGGTAAATTACCCTTTGTTCTCCTAATTTGTTTATGGTATCATTCTTTATGCCCAAATCATGTATCCACTTGACCTTTTTTTTGGTTTGGGTGTGAGATGTAGGTCTATACCAATCTTCTGACATATTATTTTCCAATTTTCCCAGCAATTTTTGTCAAATACTGATTTCTTATTCCAGAAGCTGGAGTTTGGGGATTTATCAAATACTAGATTGCTATAGACCTTGATTACTGTATTTTGTGTATCTAATCTTTTCCATTGGTTCACCATTCCATTTCTTAGTCAGTATCAAATAGTTTTGATTACTACTGCTTTCAAATATAGTTTCATTAATTCATTTGACATTCTTGACCTTTTGTTCTTCCAGATGAATTTTGTTATTATTTTTTCTAATTCTACAAAATAATATTTTTGTAGTTTGATTGGTAAAACTGAATAAATAGACCAATTTAGGCAGAATTGTCATTTTTATTACCTTAACTCAGCCTAGCATGAACAATTGATATTTTTCCAGTTTTTTAGATCTGATTTTATTTTTTGTGAGAAGTGTTTTGTTATTGTTTTCATATGGTTCTTTGGTTTATCTTGGCATAAACTAATGTTTTTGAAGACAAAAACCCAAACAACAATAAAATGTGCAACCCACTAGCTAATTCTCAAAAAAAAAAAAACCTAGGGGAAAAACTAAATTACCAAAAAACCCAAAGAAAGGAAAAATTTCAGGAAATGGAAAGAAAAGTGATTAAAGTTTTCAGAAATAGTTATCTTCATTTATATTTTATATGGAAACAAACATAAATATGCAAACAAAATGGATTAATATTAAGAAAAAAATTAAAATATCCCAATTTGCCTAACATGAATGTCAGAATCTGAACAACTCAGTCCCAGGAAATAAAAATGAATTTCTGTAAATGAATATAGGAGTGTGTGTTGGGAAGAGGAGGAAAGGAGGGGCACTGAGTGGATGGAGGGAGAACCAGATTCATATGGAGTCTCAAATGAATTCTAGTGCTCATTTAAGAAACACTAATCTCTCCGCTACACAATCTGTTTACAGGATAGAGGAAAAAGAAATCTTTCTAAATTCCTTCAATTTACATATATATATAGTCTTGATACTCAAACTAGGAAGCAATCAAGTAGAAAAATAAAATTATAGACCAATATTAGCCCAATACAAAAATATTAGGCAAAAGGATGATTGTTTTTATTGTTTTATTGAATTATTTAAAATGCTGGCTATCAAACAATAAGAGGAAAATAATGAAAAGAGTCCCATATACTACATTCAACAATTATAACAAATGGAAACAACAGCTTCAATTCTGGAAAACAATTTGGAATTATGATAGGGAAATTACTAAATTGTTAGTAGCTTTGCCTTGGATGTATCCTAACAAATTGAGATTAAAAAGATACAGATAGTTTAGATAAATTCTGGTATATGAGCATAAAGAAATAGCATAATTGACAAATATAAGGAATTTGCATAAACATGGGAAAATTTGTATGACTCAATGAAAAAATGAAGGAAGAACCATAAGAACAATATCCAAAATAACTACGATATAATGTAAATGAAAACAACTGCTGAAGTCATATGAAGTATAATGATCCATATTGATTTTGAAGAATAATGATGAAGAAGAATAATAAAACCATTCCTTGATCCTTCTAGGGAACTAAGAACATGGCCCACTTTTCTAGACTTTTTAAAATTTTTAATAGGGGAAAAGATTTTGGGAGTGCATACCAAAATGTGATTGTGATGTTAAAAAAAAAAGTATATACCTGTTTTATAAAGGGAGACCTGAGATATATTTGCTATGAAAGAGAATTCAAAATTGAAATGATTAGTCCTGAATTCAGGCCAAGGTGGCTTGAATTAATAAAATACCCAAAAGACCTTGTTATAGTATTTTCATATTTAAGGGAGTTCCATGACATTGACCTTGAGGACAGTATCATAGCTAAACTCCAGCATACTAAATTGCTGTTAATGAGTAATTAAAGCTCAGTTTACATTTCATTCATTGTAGTTAGCTCACTAATTTTTTTTTTTATCGGTTTGCAGCTCATATTTTGTCTAAATGAATTATAGCAGAAGCCAAGGAGGGAAAATGCCAAATGGGATTTTAGCTAATGATGACCCCAAATTTGCTTCTCATTTTCTTTACATCTATTTTGTATATTCAAAAACCTTTTTCAAGTAATTGAATCTTTCCTTTCAGTGATTGAATTCCAAAGAAGCTTTTGCAATTCCCTTGTTTTCTATTATAACCATAAAATTAAAATTGTTGTCCCAAGGCTTGTAATAGGAAAATTTCTTTGGGAGCAAATTAAATATGAAAGCTCACTAACTGTATAGAAAATAGATTACACTTTACTTGCTAATAAATATAAATTAAATACAAATATTAATATGTACCATCCTAGAAATTAAAGGGGAGGCTATATTTTCATGAGGGTCACAGAGTCACAAAGCATGTGTGAAATCTTCTGTGATTTGGAATATTTATAGGTGGCATTTGATTTGTTCTTCCAAGTGGCAAAGTGGTGAAAAAACAATATACATAGAAGCATGTAATAGGTGGCCTTGAAACAGGAAGGGGCTGGATTCCAGGCCAGCTTTTAACAAACACCAGATGGATTACTTGTTAAGTTGCAACTTCTCAATGATCTGTGCAATTTTGTTATGTTTCTTAGAAAAACTTCAGTTGAATTGGTAAAGGAAATTTTCTCACCTTGGAGTTCTGTATGCCAGAGAATTCACAGTCTCTTTCCACTAATAAATACATATTTGATAAAATTAAATAATCCAGTGCAGTTTTGATTTCCTTAAGCCCAGATTCTTGAATATCTATGCTAAATGTTACAAGAAAGGCTGATACTTTCAAACATATTGATTTTTTTTAAAGAACTGCATTTTTGTTAATTGGTGAAATTTCTATTTCTGTTTTAAAAAAGAGTTAATAGTTTTCAATTTGAGTGGAAATAGATACCTGAGAAGAAAGTTAAATATAAAAAGTTAAGAATCAGTTTGACATATCTTCATTCAAGAAGATTTGGAAAAGTGTGTTTATGTGATCTTTTATATTCATAGGAGATGGTATCTTAGCTCACTTCTTAAAAATGAAACTTGAACTGTTAAATAGCAAATATTAGGTATATTCTATTATTTTTATGTATCACCTGTTCTATGACTGAGGTATACACATATATATGTATGTATATGTACATACATATATATATATATATTTACATATAGCTATAGATATACATGTATATATATATATATTTACATATAGCTACAGATATACATGTATATATGTATATATATATACACATATATATATGCCAAATACTGTTTTAAGAAAACATTTTTAAATGAACTGTTTTATGTGCTATATGTATATGAGCTTTCTTAATTTAGAACATAAATAGAATTTTAAAATGGCCTAACTCCTTTTCCTTTCACTATGCAGCAGGATGTACTTTCATACAAATATAAGAGACTATATTCTAATTCTTCATTTGTCACTTATCAACTATGTGATTTTAGAGCTAAACCTCCCAATATTTCATTTTCTTCTTTGTGTACCTCATAGAATCACTGTATTAAATGATATACAAAACTGCTTTGGGAAAGAAAAATCCTATAAAAATATATAGTACAATAAGTTCCTAGAAAAGTTTTAGACACTTAGTAGGAGTTCAACAAATATTTATTAATAACTAAGTTAATGGGGACACTTTGTTCAATGTTCTCTCTTTATTTTTCCAAAAAGATTTATTAGTTATAAGATGATATTGTATATACTACTCTATTAAAACCCTTTGTGAATTCTTAACCTCCTTTCAAATGATCATTTTAAAAATGTTCATTTATATAATTTTATGTTTTTGAGAATATGACATTATTAGATCAAAGATTCAGATGAAATAAAATAATACTCAAGCTCATGTTCATGTTCATTATTGAGAATGTTTTACTGTTACAGTTTTCAATTCAAACAACAAATATTTATCAAGTGTCTACTCTGGGATTGGCAATGAAAATAGGTAGAAATATAAAAAAAAAAATAAATTTATGACACAAAGCCTGCTTTCAGGGCTCTTGAGTTAGTGAATAACTTACTAAGTAGCAAGTGAGAATTAGGACATAATTAAAATATTGCAATGAATCTGTGATATTATTGATATGGGTTTTTCCCTCCAATAATGTATTTTGGAATTCATACATATCTGCTTGTTTTGTCCCATTCTTGTCCATGGCTTCTATGAGTTTCACTACAGTAAGTTTAACATTGACATTTTGAGTATTTTAATTGATTACAAGGGTTATTATCCTTTCAAAGTGATTAGCTAGTCTTTTGGGCTCATATTTTTCTTTAATAACGTCCTTTATATTGCATCTCTTGCACAGTTGCCTATATATGATATGATATAGCCTGCTCACACCAAACATATATTTCTTCAATGACCTTTGTGTAATATCCAAATGCATTTGTAAGAAGACTAAAATAGGCTTAGAATCGAACAGGAAAAGTGGAGTAGACTATACTGTTTTGGGTAACTGCAGAGTTGGTGTATAGGGAGTTTTCAAGGAAGATTAGTATCTGGTGTGAAGGCTGCTGAGCCCTTTTCAGGGATGCTTTCTATCTTTGATGTCTGCCTGCTCCTCCTAACTCTCACCTGTGACTCCAAAAAGCTGTAGTATGTGCATTGACTAAACCTTGGTAAAACATTTCAGCACATGAGCTAAACCAGGTTGAGTTAACTAAAGAGAACCAGGTTAGTTAATTAAGGGATCTCAGAATCTTAAGTGAATATATCTACTCCAAACAGGGAGACTTTCTTTGGCAGAATGGACAAATGAGAACAATTTGTTTCAGTAGATATGAAGGCAGTTTAAGCAGATATTATGGAGCACTTTGAGTTTGTTTAGACATCATAGACATCAAAGTCATCCATTACATCACTAGTTGTGTTTACTTTGTCTTGCTACTGGACTCTGATGACTCTGGAAGATAAGTGAGACTGCTGACTTCTGTCTCACTTAAATCCATTTATGTACAAATCAAAACATATCACCCATTCCATTTTACCTTTTTACTTATCTCACAGTAAAGTCTTGTATGGGCAGGTAAGCGATGAAGCAACAGATGTTCATATACTGGGAGCATTAGCCACAATCCCACATACAGGTGGTTCAGGCCAAAGGGTCATCTTCTTAGACTTAACCCCTTGGAAGTTTGAGCAATTTCTTAAAGACTGTGCTGCTCATCTATTGGTTTGAGGAAGGGGCTAGAAAAGGTGCCCTAAACGTTGTCTGCCTCATCCAATCCTGGCCTGCTTATAAAAGCAGGTGTGGATTTTGCCCTAAGACTGAAACACAACAACAATGTGCAAAAACTTTTGCAAAGATAATTCTACTCATCATCAGTATGCAATATCCAGTGGACCTGAAAGATGAACTCTCTTGCTGCAAAAGAACTCAACAGATATCACATTTGAATAGTGAAACAAGGCTAAGTGAAACAAGACTTGTAAATGAAGGCCAGCTTACAAAAGTCAGAGCTGGAAATATGTTTTTTTCAGAGTAGCTGCAGTAAAGGGGAGCCCAATGAAGATACATATGTTTGTCAATCAAAACTAATCTAATCAACAAGCTTCTATGCCTACCAAAAGGAGAGAATTACAGACTGCAATTACCATATGCTAGAAAGTGCCTATACCACCATCATCATTGCTATTACTATGATGAATCCTGATGAGCTCAAAAAAAAATTTTTTTTTACAAAGACCTCATTATGATTGTACCAAAAGATGATAAGCTTATAATTCTGGATGACTTTAAGGCCAGAATAGACATAGACTACCAGATGTGACAAGGAATTCTTAGGAGGAATAGAGTCAGAAAGAGCAATAGCAAGTGGTCACTTATTCCTGAAGCCTTGTGCATCCCATGATCTTCTCACCAATACTGCCTTCTGTTTACTTAAAGGTAATAAAAATTTTATGGATGCACCCTTACAACAAATATTGGCATTTATAGGATTATTGTATCATTAAAGGAGAAGAGACAGATAGGGTTTGAGAATGACAAAGCCAACATATGGTACAAAATAGTGTATTGATTGTAAATTTATTCTCTCTAAGTTAAATATTTGCATTCAACAAGAATGGTGGCCAGAAGCAAGAAGAATACCAGCAGACTTAAAGTCAGTGTTTTACAACGCTCATCCCAACAGGAACTGTTCCTTATTAAATTGGAGGGAAAACTGAACCAGCCTATGATTGGCAACAGTGGAACAGAAAAGGCCTGGGCAGCTTTCAGAGATTAATGTACAGTACTGCATTTATTCATCTGGACCAGAATATTCACAAACATTAATTGGTTTGATGAAAATAATAGGGGAATTCAGAAGCTGCTAAAAGAAAAACAACAACTCCACAGGGTTTACCAGCAACATAATTTATATCTCTAAGAAAACAGCATTTAACTCCATCAAAAGTGAAGTTCAACCAGGAGAACATTATACACAGCAACAAGACTATACGATGATCAATTTTGATGGACATGGTTCTCTTCAACAATGATGTGATTCAAACCAATTCCTATTGTTCAGCGATGAAGATAGTCATATACATCCAGAGAGAGGCCTGTGGGAACTGAGTGTGAACCACAACACAGCATTTTAACGCTTTCTGTGAATATTTCCATGCATTTTGTTTTCATTCTTAGGTTGTTTTTTCTTCTTCTCTTTCTAGATCTGATGTTTCTTGTGCAGTAAGATAACTGTTTAGATATGTATACTTGTATTGTATTTGTCATATAATTTATCCTATTTAGCATGTATTAGATTACCTGTCATCTAGGGGTAGGGGTAGGGGGAAGGAGGGGAAAAGCTTGGGAAAAAAAAAGTTTGCAAAGGTCAATGTAGAAAAATCACTCATATGTTTTGTAAATAAAAAGCTTTATAAAAAAAGTGAAGTTCAAGTGAAGCTGAGAGAGGTGCAGAATTCTTGGATCAGTAAAAATGCAGAAGACATCCAGTTTTACGCTGATAGTAAAAATTCCAAGCAGTTTTATGATGTTATGAAGGCTACTTATGTAGCCTTCATATCAAATATTCAGCACTAATGAAGCCATATTGATTAATGTTGTAGATGAATTAGAGAGATGAATTGAACACGTCCATAGAGTTCTCAGTCATCAAACAATGCTGAAATCATTGACCATTTACTTCAGATTGATGTCAGTCCCTGTTTAGGTGAATTTCCAACTAAAAAATAGATTTTGAGTGCCATTGGGCTCCTCTCATGTGGCAAAGTTCCTGTTATTGATTCTATTCCAGCTGAGATTCATAAGGCAGGAAACCCGTTGTTTATACAAAAGTTGAATTAAAATTTCCTGGTTATATAGCAAGAAGTAGCTGTCCCCCAGAAGTTCGAGGATGCTTCCATGGAAATAGATAATCCTGTGACAATTACAGAGCAGTCTCTATCTCTCTCTCTCTCTTCCTCTCTCTCTCTTCCTCTCTCTCTCTCTCT
>JAJPUD010004298.1:0-54764 GCA_023553655.1 Myrmecobius fasciatus
TAAGGTTTTTTAAAATAGTATTTTATAAATGCATATTTTCTAGTTTTCAGCATTTAAAAAAAAATTTCTTTCCTTCCCCCCCTCCAAGACAGCAAGCAGTCTGATGTAGGTTGTGTATATATATGTATATAATCATTTTTAACATATTTCCATATTAATTATGTTGGGATAGGAAAATCAAAACAAAGGGAAAATCAGGAGGAAAAAAAAACAAACAAAAAAAATATGCATTGATCTTCATTTAGACTCCATGTTCTTTCTTTGGATGCAGATGGCATTTTCCATCCTGAGTCTGTTGGATTTGTCCTGTGTCACTGTAT
Source organism: Myrmecobius fasciatus (assembly GCA_023553655.1). NCBI lineage: Eukaryota > Metazoa > Chordata > Mammalia > Dasyuromorphia > Myrmecobiidae > Myrmecobius > Myrmecobius fasciatus. The sequence continues at coordinate 321 of JAJPUD010004298.1, forward strand.
TGCTGATCATAGTTGATCATCACTGTACATACCGAGTTTAAGGTGGCTCTGGGATATTCAGTTTGAAATTTCTAGGAGACTATTGGTAAAGAGGGATTGAAGCTCCTGAGGAGACTGGACATAGATATATAGATCAGGGAGTCATTTGAGAGGATTATTAAATCTATGGGAATTGATAAGGTTACTGAGAGAATATTGAGAGAGAAGAGGGCCCAGGACAGAGCTGCCTTATATTTATTTTGTATATATTATAATTATATATAAATAGAATCAGGAAAACTATTTATATAATGACTTTAATGATGTAAAGGACACAATTATATAAGTACATTTTCTGTTAGAATTTATACTCTTCAACCATAGACTTTAGCTTTTACCTCCAATTTATTATTTATCACAATGTATGGCACATACTGAATAGTTAGTACTTCTTAAGTGTGCTCATTGAGTTTAGTCACCTAGCTTTACAATCTAGAATTTTTTTTTATTAAGAATTTAGCAAACATCAATGAATATGAATATAAAGAATAGAATAGGAAAAAAAGAAAACTGCATATGAATGAAACTATTTTGTACAGCTTATCTTTTTAAGATATATAAACCAGAAAAAGCGTGGTGAAATGAATAAAGAATATCCCTTAGGGCTTTGTTCTCTGGATCCTCTTTCCTCTCTGTTTCACTTGGTGATCTCATCAGTTCCTTTAGTTTCAATTACCAGCTGCATACAGAATCTCATATTGACTTATCCAGTTTTAATTTTTCTCCTAAACCTTCACTCTCCCATCTCCAGTTGCCTTGTGGACATCTTAAAATGGATAGAATTATAGATATTTTAAACTCATACAAAATGAACTCATCTCTTTCCCCAAAACCCTCTTCACTTTCAAATTTCCCTATTACTAAAAACAACAATGAAAACTACCGTGCTTAAAAAAAGTAGGGAAATTTTTAAAAATTTATTTTAAAAAAATCCTATATATTATAGTTAGATTTGGAGGGAAATATAACAGTTTTTTTTTTTTTCTAGATATGGTAAGTCCTAGATGCTTGGGGAAATCCAGTTCAAAATGTCTAATTGGCAGTTGGAAATGAAGAAATGTACTTCAGGAGAAAGCTGTGTATATATAGAATGGAGAAAATTTTCTGTGATAATTCAAGCTGATGAGATCACCAAGAGAGAAGAAAATGGGACATGTATAGAGCCTTCAAGTATATTCATAGTTATCATCAGGAGATCACAAAAAATTAATAAAACTTTTATTTCATTTATTGTAGGTGTTACTTTCCATTTACATTATTTTTATTATGTATGTTTTCTTCACTGTCCTTAACTTCACTTGGCATTAGTTCATGTAGATCTTTCCATGCTGTTTTTACCACATTCATCACCTCTTACAACTTCTCCCATCTTAATTTTTTTTTTTAAATAAAGCTTTTTATTTTCTTTTTTCTTTTTTGTTTGTTTTTTTGCTGAGGCAATTGGGATTAAGTGACTTGCCCAATGTCACACAGCTAAGACGTGTTAAGTGTCTGCGACCAGATTTGTACTCAGGTCTTCCTGATTTCAGGGCTGGTGCTCTATCCACTGCACCAACTACCTGCCCCAAAGCTTTTTATTTTCAAAACATATGCAGGTCAAACCAGTTCCAATTGGTCAATGAAGAAGGCCATATACATTCCTTTCTCAGATTTTTTTTCTTGTAGACACAATTTTTCTTGTACTGCAAGATGTGTGGAAATATGCATACATATATTTGATTTGTCAAGTATTTTAACATAAATTAACATGTAGTGGACTTCCTGCCATCTAGGGGGGGAAAATTTGTAACTGAAAGCTTTGTAAGGGTCATTGTTGAAGAATTACCCATGCATATCTTTTGCAAATAAAAAGCTTTAATTTAAAAACAAAAAAAATATGCAGGGATAATTTGAAACAATGACCCTTGTGTAGCCTTGTGATTCAGATTTTCTCCTCCTTCACCTCACCCCCTCATCCAAATATATATTAAACATGTTAACATATATGCTAAATCCAATATATATAAACATTTATACAATTCTCTTGCTACACAGGAAAACTCAGATTAAAAAAAAAGTAAATGAGTAAGAAAACAGAATGCAAGCACATAACAACTAAAGAGTGAGAGTGTTATGTTGTGATCCACATTCAGTTCCCACATAACTCTGGGTGTAGATGGCTCTCTTCATCACAAGATCATTGAACTGGCATCAATCATCTCATTGTTGGAAAGTCTGTTCTTAATTCTAAAGAAACAGAAATTACATAATCGTGGACAAACTTTTAATATAAACTCATATATATATATATATATACACACACACACACTGCGGCAGCATAAAATAGTCCTTATTTAGGGAGTTTTACTATCTTAAGGAAAAGGATGAGTACTTTCTATTAAGTATAAAATAATCTCTCTCTCTCTCTCTCTCTCTTTTTGCTTTCTCACCAAAGCAGGTTTCACCTCTCAGATTTTAGTTCAAACTGACTAAACTTTATTAAAGCAAGATTATGCAGATTACAATGGATGTTAGAAATAAGAGCTGAAATCTATTTCTTTGCTCAAAGAGTTTAAAATTTGAAAAACTCCAATTGTAGTTTCAGTTCCACTCCTTACCAACTGTGTGACCCTGGGTATATCACTATATCTCCCCGAGAACCTTAATTCCTCTTTTGTAAAATAAAAGGATTAGATGATATCCGTGATTCCTTCTAAGATCTCTAAAATACTGTCATCTTAAAATCTCTAAGAAAAGTATATCATAGTGTCCACAATTCTTTTGCTGACTCTTGCTATCACAGCTAAGCAAAATGGACAATATAGAATAAAGGATAAAATTTAATTTAGCCATAATATTAGTTCATCATTTTAAAGTAGCAGTGGTGAAAACTATATGCAAAGGCAATATTAAAAATAAATAATTTATTAAATAAGGAAGGAAGCAACCAGAGTATTGCTTAAAATATTAGTTTTCATGTTTGTAGAATATTTATATTATATAACAGTAATAATTATAAGATTATTGTAGCTGATGACACGAAAATACAATATTCATTTTCCCCAATAAGTTAGTAATAGAATCTGTTTTTTGTTTTGAGCAATTATTTAGGAAATACTGCATAATTTATTTTCAATTCACTGAAAACATGCTTTCTTTCTATGTTGGTCAACACAGATATCGCAGTTATATTTTTAGAATTAATATGGTCTTGTTACAATTGGAAAATCCAGAGGATTTTTAAAAATAAAATTAAAAGGGTTTAATTAAATGTGAATAACTCAGTGTAAAAGCAAAAGGGAACACTAGACAATTCATTTGGGAGGGTAAAGTGATTTGTTCAGGGTCACACAGCTTGTAGATATCTGAGGCTATATTTGAACCCTAGAGGATGAGTCTTCCAAACTCCACAGCCAGCATTCTATTCATGGAACCACCTACCTGTCCTAATCTTGCCTAGCTTCCATTTTTTTGATAGTTATTACAAGACTGCTATTACTGTGTATAGTGTTCTGATTCTGTTCAGTTCATATAAATCTTTCTGGTTTTTCTGTAACTATCCTGTTAATCATTTCTTACACCACAGTAGCATTCCATCACTGTCATTTGCCACAATTTGGCTATTTTTAGCTATTCCCCAGTTAATGGCATCCCCTCAATCTTTTTTTTTTTTTTTTGCCACCACAAAAAGAGCTGTTATGTAGGTATAAGTTTTTTTGGTTTTATGTAGTTAGGAAGGAGTAAGAATTGGCACATTTATATATATATATACATATATATATATGTATATATATATACATATAAAAATCCCCTTTTTGCTATCCATTTCACCCTGTATTTTGATTAGCTTTTTTATTTCATCAGTTCTATGCCATTAGAGGTAGATAGGTGGAATGCATTTATTTCATTCTATATAACATTTAATATCATTTTCCCTGCTTATCATTTTTAACCATGATTCTTTTTACTCTTGTCAGTAAATATGATTACTCATTTTCCTAAATTTTTAAGAAGCATATTAAATTCTGTGTCAGGCTCTTGTTTTTACTTTATGAGAATTTTTGTTTCAAATGTCAGTCTTATAATCCATTCTGCTATCCTCTTTTTTATGGGTGAGTCTATCTTATTCCTGTGAGTAGTTATAATGGTTAATTGTATGTTACTCCATCATAACTGCTTATTTTTTCTTTCCCCCCACCCCTTTCAATCCACATTTGTAAGGTAAAATTGAAATGATCTGTTTGTATTTCTGTACCCTTCCTTTCTTCATCAAGTTGACCTCCTAACCCCTGGTTTTTATCATTTTTCCATTCTTTTAAATCTCTCATTTATGTTCTGCCTTGCAATCTTGAAGCTTATTTTGCTAGCCACTACTCCTTCGACAACTTTGCTCTTTCCTTTCATTAGCCCCATCTTATTTTATTGTTGTTTCATTTATTTTAACACCAAATTTTGTGTGTGTGTGTGTGTGTGTGTGTGTTTTCAGAGCCTTCTTTTGTCAGGTTCAGATTAATAGTGAGGCTTTTGAAATGCAGTTTATAAGACACTGTTCCCAACACCCCTTCTGGTATGTTTATATACTCTTATACTATACTGCAGTATGAAGAAAAACTTAGTTCTTCCATCTTATTTCTCATTTCTTTTATAGTGTATTCATTTCTTCCTTTTTCTTATCCTTTAAAATAAACAAAATAAAACAATCATGCCTAAAACCTTTTTGTCTTTATTAATTCATTCTGTGACTTGAAGACAATAAAAGACTATTCTGAGTATAGTATTCTCCCTTATTAGAATGTAAGTATATAAGTGAAATTTACCTTTCTAGGGTCATACTATTGATAAATGGCAGAGATAATCCATAAGTACTTATAAATTAAGTAAATTGTATGAGAAAGTGATACTATTTATTCAGCAGGTGATATATTTAGATAATTCTCTATTTATGGATAAATCATTCCAAAACCTTGCTTTTGATATTTTCTATTTTTCATTGTTAATCCAGGAAGAATTTTGGTGTTGGAGAATGACAGCAACTCCATTCCTTAATTCAAATACTTTTCTGCAAGATTTACATTCTACATACTGGTTCAATTGAGCTTTTCTTTAAGCTCCACTTTTCTTGTAAGTTTATAATTTATCCTTTGTAGTATTGAGAAATAATAGACTTACTGTATTGCAGACATATAATGAATTTATTAGCTCTAAAGTTGTGATGTATTTTCAACTTGGATTGATGATCATAATTTGTTAAAAGAAAATGAAGTATTTTATTACATGTATTGACTCTAAATATATTACATGTTTTTCCAGTACTCTAGAAATTGAAAAAAACAAGGAGGTTTTGATGTTTTGTGTGGCACCTTCTGAATTAGGAACCATCATGAATGTACCTAAGGGTGGCCTGGTGTTGTTTTCAGCTAATTCCAATTCATCTTGTATGGAACTTTCAAAGAAAATCGCCGAGTAAGTATTAAATTTGCTGCTGCTACCTATTCAACAATACCTTAAACTTAGTGGATAAAGCAGCATTGATATTAAAATTCAAATGACTATTTAAAAATAACATTTTTAAAATTAATGTATTTATTGGTGGTATATTTAAATGTTATTGACCTTAAATATTTCCAAATATTCTAACATTTAGGTAAAAAAAGTTTTAGGATTATTTGCATTATTTGGAAAGACTTGTTTTTCTCATTAAAATTGACTTTATATATTATATTCCAGTATAATTTTAGAAAGCTTGCTTCCCATTATATTTAATTTTATCAGGATTTCTACTGTTAGAACTTTCATGGATTTTTAATGGCAAGAATGAGCTTTCTGTTTATGTTTTTAGCTTTTCCCTTTCTCTTTTATAGGAGGCTAGGAGTGGAAATGGGCAAAGTCCAGGTTTACCAGGAACCAAATAGAGGTAAGCAATTGTATTCTGCTCTTATCCTATTAATTTCTCTTTAACATAATTGATTATTTCATATTTCTTTTGGTTTTATCATTGAGTTAGTTTCTATATTAATAACTGATTTGAATGTTTTGACTCAATTGGCAAGTAACTTCATCAAGATATGGTGGAAATCTATACGCATTTATTAAGTGACTTTTTATGTTTCTGGCACTATGCTGGGGACTGGAGATAACAAAACAAAGTTGAAATAGAACTCTACACTCCAAGGACTTACATTTTTTTTAAATTGTTAAAACTTTTTATTTGCAAAACATGTATGGGTAATTCTTCAACATTAACCCTTACAAAGCTTTCTGTTACAAATTTTTCCCCCCTACTCCCACCCCTCCCCTAGATGGCAGGATATCTACTACATGTTAATTATGTTAAAATACTTGACAAATAGAATATATGTATACATATTTCCACACTTATCATTTTTGTGCAAGAAAAATCGTTATCTACAAGAAAAAAAATCAGAGAAAGGAAACACAATGCAAGCAAACATCAATAGAGAGCATGAAAATGTTATGCTGTGGTCCCCATTTCATATCCCTCTTTCTGGGTGTATATGGCTTTCTTCACTGAACAATTGGAACTGGTTTGAACATTTCATTGTTGAAGACTTACTTTTCCTTGGAGGAAACATGTACATAACTAAGTATCTGTGATTGTTTTTTTTTTTTTTTTTGAACCAAATCTATAATTTCATCAGCATAGGGATCTGTTGATTAGGTACCTTCTTTACCAATGCAGATCAGTACCTTCTTTGCAATTTATCTTACAGAGTTGCTTAGGACACCAAGAAATGCTATATCATAATAACATAGACGTTAAGAAAGTTCTTTGAAGGTCATTGAAACCAGTCTTATTTTGTTGATGAAGAAACTAAATCACCAAGAAGTTAAATGATTTGTCTAAAATCCCATAACTAGTAAGTTTTCTGAAGGGGAATCTGAACCCAGTAGACTCTAAATTTAGTGCTCTCTCCACTACACTCTTGCTGCTTCCAGTTTATTCATAAAGCAAGTGCTTACCTGGTCAGTTAATTGACCAAATTGACCTGTCAGTTTAGTGAAAATGCTTGAATCAACTATGCATTTAGAAAATTTTAGTTGATTATATTATTCTTTGTTCACCACTTTTATAACAATTGTCACATAAATATTATGAAAATATATTAACAAAATTATTTTTTAATATGGTGGGAAGATTTGGAATCAGAGGACCTGAAATTGAATCTCAGCTCTGGTATTTACTACTTTTGTGAGGTTGGGCAAGTCACTTAATTTTTCTGTGCCCTGTTTTCCTTATGTCAGAAATAGAAATTGGGCTAGACTGCCTCAGAGCTCTATAAGTAATTTAATTTCCTTTAATTTAATTTGCTATTTTGTGGGAAGAACTGATGGAAGTTTTTTGGTTTTATTTTCAACAAGAACTGACTTGATCAGAAGGATTTCTATGTGGCTAATTTGAGCCTTGTATTAATCCTTTGAGGTAGCTAATTTTCCCATTTTATAGATGAGGAAACTAAAACTTCAGTGATTGGACTTGATTAAATCAACTAGTATTTTTTTAGCTAGGTACATGAAGACAAGCATAATTATTTTTTTTTAATTAAAGCTTTTTATTTGTATAACATATGTATAGGTAATTCCCCATCATTGATCTTTACAAAGCTTTCTATTACAAATTTTACCCCCAGCCCCCTCCCCTCCCCTAGATGGCAGGAAGTCCACTACATGTTAATTATGTTGAAGTACTTGACAAGTTGTAGAAGAAAAATCCTATCTACAAGAAAAAAAAGAAAATCAGAGAAAGGAAACACAATGCAAGCAAACCTCAATAGAGAGCATGAAAATGTTATGTTGTGGTCCATAATTCATATCCCTCTGTCTGGGTGTATATGGTTTTCTTCAGTGAACAACTGGAACTGGTTTGAGACAATTCTTTGTTTCAGAGAGCCATGTCCATCAGAATTGATCATCATGTAATATTGTTGTTGCTGTGTATAATGATCTCCTGGTTCTGCTCATTTCACTCTGCATCAGCTCATGCAAGTCTCTCCAGGCCTCTCTGAAATCAGAAGACAAGCATAATTGAGGAAAACAGAGGATCCTTAAGATAAAGTTTTAAGACTCGCAACTAGGAAATGGCACATAATATCTTGATTACTGATACTTAAGCTTGTAAAGGAAACCATTAAAATGAGACAATAACTGCTTCTTTTTTTTTTTGGCTGAAGCAATTGGGGTTAAGTGACTTGCCCAGGGTCACACAGCTAGGAAATTTTAAGTGTCTGAGATCTGATTTGAACTCAGGTCCTCTTGACTTCAGGGTTGGTGCTCTATCCACTGCGCAACCTAGCTGCCCCGCAATAACTGCTTCTTTAAAAAGTTTTATCACCAAAAAACCCTCAGTCAGGTAGGTAAATACAATAATAATCATAAGAAAGCCATAAACTTCAGTGATTAGTTTGATACAAATGAAGCACATATTTATAGAAGAAAATGTTTTCCTCTTTATCATATTTTCACCTGTTTTTAGACTTTTTTTTGCAGTTTTCTGTATAATGTATGTGTTCTAATTGCTCCTTTGTTCATCTGTTCATATAGGTTTTTGTGTATTATTTCATATTTGTTGCTTTGTAACACAATAATATTCTATTACAGTGATATAATACAGTTTAACCATATGTTAATAGTAAGACTCAAAACCTGTTTCCAATTTTTACTTCAATGTTGAATTTTTCTCTTGGTGATACAAATCACCCACTTAGTAATTTATAGTGTTATAGAATTGCTTGGAACACTGAAAAGGGGAAAGGAATAAGCATTTGTATAGTTATTCAGTTGTTTTTTCAATAGCTCACTCTTTGTGACTTCATTTGGGGTTCTCTTGGCAGAGATACTAGAGTGGTTTGTTATTTTCTTCTAGCTCATTTTATAGATGAGGAAACTGAGGCAAACAGAGTCGAGTGACTTGCCTCAGGATCACACAACTAGTAAATGACTGAGACTGGATTTGAATTCAAGAAGAGGAATCTTTTTGATCCTAGGCTTGATACTATCCATTGTACCACCTAGCTGTCCCAAATATTTATATGGCATCTACCTGTGTGTCAGGTACTATGCTTAGTGAGATGTAAGTAATATCTCATTTGATCCTCATAAGAACACTTCGAGGTAGTTATCCCCATTTTGTAAGTAAAGAAACTGAAACCACAAAAAACAAAACAAAACAAAACAAATGAACTGACTTGTCCATGGTCACATAACCAAGTGTTTTGGGATAGTCTTCCTAATCCCAGGCCCAGTGCTCCATTCATGTAGGTTATCTCTGATGACAAAGTGATTGTTTGAGAAACAGAATTTGAATCTAGATAGCCCTATGCCATGCTTTCTTTTATTTTTATATGTAGACATTTTTTTCTCCCTTTAATATCCTCAATTTATGGTGTAACATCACTTTATTCATAAGTATGCTACATTTTATAATAATGTTGTGCTATGCTGCCTTCCATAAGATTGTATCAAATCATAATATCACATAGTCATATTAAATTTGTGTATTTTTCCTCCATAACTCTACTGGCATTGATTTTTTTTAAATTGTCATTTTAAAAGGTATTTTAACCTGGAAGTTATTTTAGTTTGTGTTTGTTTGAGTGGGTTCTAGTTTCTGTCTTCGGTGTTCCTTACTCTTGATGTTGTTAGCTGTCATGGAGTTAGTTCATCTCTATGCAAATATAATCGCTCCCTTGATTGCTGTCTTCGTTGCCAGTTGGATATTTTCAAATGAATGTCCAATAGTCATCCTATATTTACCATGTTCAAGATATAACTTAGTTTTTCTTCCTAAACACTCTCCTCTTCCTAAAATCCACGACTATATTGGGAGTACCACCATCTTTCAAGTCACCAAAATTTGTTACCTCAAAATCATTCTTGACTCTTCCTCTCAACATCTGTGTTCAATCAATTATCATATCTTATTGATTCTACCACGACTAGTTGTGGTCTGCTGGTTTAGATAGATCTTAACATTTACTTGGAATATTGCAGTAGCCTCCTGAAAGAGCTTCCCAATTGGTTTTTCTACCTTATAGTTTGCCCTCTCCAATCCATCCTCCATGATACTGCCAAATTGATGTGCCCAAAGAACTGGCTAGCTCCCAAGCCTCCTCTTTTTACAACATTTGTAGACCTTCAGAGTCTTGCCCCAGGCTTGCTTTTAAAATGTTTTTCCTTGTTTATTATGAATTAAACAATCATCAGCAAACATACAAATAATAAAGACTTGTTTATGAAACAGTGAATTTGTCTCTTAGAATCACAAGATTCACAACTCTTGTTTACTATATATATATATATATATATATACACATATAAGCTGTCTGATGTTAATTTGCATTTTATGCATAGCTTTATCAGTCATGATATTTCTCCCCAATAGATCATAAGCTTGTTAAAAGCCAGAATTACTTTTATCTTGTTCTCTCTGGCTCATAGCACAGACCACCCTGAATGTGAAAGTTGCTTATTCAGTGAATGAATACATTTAAGCACAATTTGAGGGATATTGCAATTTGTGTAACACAGAAACTTTGATAACACTTTGTGAAATACTTGGTTTTTCCATCCTGGAGAATTTAAGCCTTTTTTTGTAATGTGGCTAGAGCATCATGATGTAATTAAATAATGGAGAGGAATTGCATGATCCCCTTTGTCAAAAGTGAAAAATCTTCTCTAAGGTGACAAGAGTAATTGTTCTTTTCTCCTTCTGAATGTAGGGGAAAAAAAGTAATTTAGGGATGAGGATTGGACTTGTAATTTCATTAATATAGGGGAATTCTTCTAGATGAAGAAATTTTCTGTAGATCATATTGACAGATTGTTTGCAACACTTATATACTATATACCTAGATTTTCATAAAAGCGTTAAAGAGTTTTATCTTATGTTCCTCCTCTTTGTTTTATCTCAATACTGTGATAACTAAGCCTGTGAATCTTTTTTATATTTACAATTTCTGCATTGTATAATAGAGATTCTGAGAGACTGTATTTTCATATTTTAAAAAAAATAAATGTTTTTTTGTGTGTGTTTTTAATTAGAAACAAGAGTTCAAATTCAAGAATCTGTCAGAGGAAAAGATGTTTTTATCATCCAAACTATTTCAAAGTGAGTAACAGTTGGCATTCATATTTTAGTTACTACTTTGTTTAGTGTTGCACAGTAATACTATAATAAGATTCACATCTTAGAAGAATTATGACTTCTGTTTTAAGAAGTGGGGGGAAAGATACTATTAAATACATTGATATGTTTGCATTAAAGCAGCTTACATTCATTCTTTTTGCTTGGTATTATAATTTTATGTAAATTTCTGCTTTTTAGTATAGAATTACTAGATCACTCAGGTGTTTGGGTAATATTTACTTATAATGTAATTTACTTATAATATGTCTTGGAATAAGGTAGACCTTAAAAATAAATAAGGTTTTATTCTCTCTTCAAAAGCAAAAATGAAAGCAAATGATTTTCATTTAGAAGATTACAAAAGAATGTGCTGAAGCAGTTTATGATTTACTTTGTTGCTGTTCTTGATTCTTGCTTTGTAATATCATCTCAAATATACTTATGGATAATTGAGTTCATTGTTGGATCTAATAGTTTGACTTTGGAATTTAAATCTACTATTTTGAAACACATAGGATAGTTCATTCAATTATGTCTTTCCATTTTTTATTGTTTTCTGAATACACACACATATGTCATAAAGTGTCTTTTCAAATGAATTTTGGTTATTCAATACAGTGGTTTAAACAAAAAAAAGCCTCTTATTTCTTATTTATTTGCTTCAAGTTCTGAAAATTGGAGCATCGTATTTACGATTGTGTCTATATATAACATACTGACCAATGTTGAAAAAGTGTGAGGAAAAAATTGTTTAAAGCAATCTTTATTCCATTTAAGCTTATTTTAAAATTTTACATGATTTTATATATTTAGGTATATAGTGAAATCTTTATCATGACTTTTTTATTTTTATTTTTTATGTGTTTTGAATATGTTTTATTGTAAAAGAAAAATGAGCTTTACATTTAAAAAAATTTTAATTAAAGCTTTATTTGCTAAACATATGCATGGGTAATTTTTCAACAATGACCCTTGCGAAACTTTCTGTTCCAAATTTTTCTGTCCTTCCCTCCACTCCCTCCCCTAGATGGCAGTCCAACATGTTAACTATGTTAAAATATATGACAAATCCAATATGTGTATACTTATTTATAGTTATCTTGTTAAACAAGAAAAATCAGATCTACAAGGAAAAAAAAATCTGAGAAAGGAAACACAATGCAAGCAAACATCAGTAGAGAACATGAAAATATTATGTTGTGGTCTACATTTCATATCCCTCTCTCTAGGTGTACATGGCTTTCTTTACTGAACAATTGGAACTGGTTTGAAACATTCATTGTTGGAGAGAGCCATGTCCATCCGAATTGATCATCATATAATATTGTTGTTGCCATGTATATTGATCTCCTGGCTCTGCTCATTTCACTCAGCATCAGTTCATGCAAGTCTCTCCAGGCTTCTCTGAAATCATCCTGCTGGTTGTTTCTTACAGAACAATAATATTCCGTAGCATTTGTATACCATAATTTATTCAGCCACTCTCCAATTGATGGGCATCCATTCAGTTTCCAGTTTCTAGCCACTACAAAAAGGGCTGCCACAAACATTCTTGCACATGTGAGGCCCTTTCCTTTTTTTTTTTTTTTTTTTTTAATTTAAAGCTTTTTATTTGCATAACATATATATATGGGTACTTCCTCAACATTGATCCTTACAAAGCTTTCCATTACAAATTTACCTCCCTTGTCCTTTTCCCTCCCCTAGATGGCAGGAAGTCCACTACATGTTAATTATATTAAAATACTTGACAAGTCGAATATATGCATACATATTTCCATAGTTATCTTGCTGTGCAAGAACAATCGTCATCTATGTGAACAAAAAATATCTGAGAAGGAAACCCAATGCAAACAAACATCGATAGAGATTATGGAAATGATATGTTGTGTGGTCCATATCTCATTCCTCTCTCTGGGTGCATATGGCTTTCTTCAGAACAATTAGAACTGGTTTAAAACATCTCATTGCTGAAGAGAGCCGTGTCTATCAGAATTGATCATCATATAATATTGTTGTTGCCCATGTATAATGATCTCCTGGCTCTGCTTGGTTCACTCAGCATCAGTTCATGCAAGTCTCTCCAGGTCTCTCTGAAATTATCCTGCTGATCGTTTCTTAGAGAACAATAATATTCCACAACATTCCTATACCATAATTTGTTCAGCCACTCTCCAATTGATGGGCATCCATTCAGTTTCCAGTTTCTAGCCACTACAAAAAGGGCTGCCACAAACATTCTTGCACATGTGGTCCCTTTTCCCTCCTTTAAGATCTCTTTGGGATATAAGCCCAATAGAAACACTGCTGGGTCAAAGGGTATGCAGTTTGATAACTTTTTGAGCATAGTTCCAAATTGCTCTCCAGAATGGTTGGATCCATTCACAGTTCCACCAACAATGTATCAGTGTCCCAGTTTTCCCATATCCCCTCCAACATTCATCATATATTTTCCTGTCATCTTAGCCAATCTGACAGGTGTGTAGTGGTATCTCAGAGTTGTCTTGATTTGCATTTCTCTGATCAATAGTGATTTGGAGCACCTTTTCATGACTAGAAATAGTTTCAATTTCTTCATTTGAAAATTGTTCATATCAGGATCTATATGAGTAAAACTACAAAACACTCTCCACAAAAAATAAAGTCAGATCTAAACAACTGGAAAAATGTCAAGTTTTGATGACCGCTGCTTAATAATATAGTTTTAGATTTGGCACAGTTAGGCCATTTTCATCAGCATTTTTTTTTTCATTAATTCCCCTGAAATTCCCTTTTGTTCCTCCAGATGAACTTTGCTACTATTTTTTTCTAGATCTGCAAAATAATTTTTTGAGAGTTTGATTGGTATGGTACTAAGTAAGTAGATTAATTTAGGTAGTACCTATGAGCACTTGATAGTTTTCCAACTGATTAGGTCTGACTATATTTGTGTGAAAAGTGTTTTGTAGTTTTGTTCGTAGAGTTCCTGGCTTTCCCTTGGAAGATAAATGGAGAATGGATATCTTAAAACAGAATTTTTCACCTCAGCCATCTCTTAAGACAAATAGTATTTTTTAAGACCAAAAAAGGGAAAAAATCAACACAACTAATCAAATGCTAGAAAAAGTCTGAAAATTTATACTGAATGTAACACCTGTGGATCTCCCATCTCTGCAAAGGGGTGGGTTGGGAGCATGCTTTCTTAGCTCTTTATTATTTTAATAATATTTTATTTTTCCTAATACATACAAAGATAGTTTTCAACATTCACTTTTGCAAAACTTTGTGTTCCAAATTTTTCTCCTCTTCAAGCAAGCTAATATAAGTTAAATATGCCCAATTCTTCTAAATAAATTTCCGTATTTGTTGTTTAGCTTTTCTTTTGAGCCATGTTTATTCTTTATCATTTTTAAAATTCACAATACATACACACATTTGTGTATCTATGTGTATGTGGTTTTTTACATAGCTATAGTTACTGTATAGTTTTCTGGCTCTGCTTACTTTACTCAGCAGCAGTTCATGTAGAGCTTTCCATGTTTCTCTGTATTTATTTCATTCATTTCTTGTAGTCTAATAATATTCCCTTACATTGTTGAACCACAATTTCTTTTGCCTTTCTCTACTCAATAAGCATCTACTTCACAAAAGTGCTGTTAAAAATTCTTTGATGTATAAGCCCATTTATGGACTCTCTAGGTCTAAGATTATGGACATTTTAATCCTTTTATTTGCATAATTCCAAATTCCTTTACAAAATGGCTGTACTGTTTTACAGCTCTACCAACAGTGCTTCAGTGTGACACAGCTTTTTCCACATTACTTATTTGCCATCTTTTGTCATCTCTGAATAGTTGTAAGATATGGGATGAAGGTTCAGGATTGTTTTGATTTATATTTCTCTAGATAGTGATTTGGAGCATTCTTTTAATATTTTGCAATTCTTTTGATCCTTTACTATTGGAGAATGATAGTCAGACCTATACTCATTATTACCATATTCTATCAGTAATTGGCTACTAGATAGTCTTGTGTATATTTATTATTTGCTTATTTAGCTTGGTTACCCAACCCCATTAGAGAAATTTAATGCAAAATTTTTTGTTACCTATTTAACCACTTCCTTTCTTATCCTAGGTACATTAATTTTTTTTGTGCAGAAACTTTTCAGTTTCATGTAAATAAAGTTATGCATTTTATCTTTTTTAATAACATTTTTCCCTTTTTTGGTTAAGATTATCTCTTTTAGGAGGTGTGAGAATAGGCATACTAAATATTCTGTGTAGTGCTGTGAACTAGATCACTGCTCCATTCTGGAGAGTTTTACCCAGCAAATACTGCTACTGGCCCAAGAAAGTTAAAGAAAAAGAAAAACAACCAAATATGAAAACATTTATAACAGCTCTTTTTGTGGTAGCACAGAGTTAAAAAAAATAAGGGAATCCCCATCATCAGTTTGGGGAGTCATTGAACAAGTTATGCTTTTTGAATGTGGAATATTAATTTTTTTTTTAATTAAAGCTTTTTAATTGCAAAACATATGTATGGGTAATTCTTCAACATTGACCCTTACAAAGCTTTCAGTTACAAATTTTCCCCCCCTAGTCCCCACCCCTCCCCTAAATGGCAGGAAGTCCACTACATGTTAATTATGTTAAAATACTTGACAAATCGAATATTTGTATGCATATGTCCACACATCATTTTTATGCAAAAAAAATCGTCTACAAGAAAAAAAAATCTGAGAAAGGAAACACAATGCAAGCAAACATCAGTAGAGAGCATGAAAATATTATATTGTGGTCCACATTTCATATCCCTCTCTCTGTGTATATGGCCTTCTTCACTGATCAAATGGAACTGGTTTGAAGCATTTCATTGTTGAAGAGAGCCATGTCCATCAGAATTAATTTCATAATCATCTTGTTGGTCGTTTCTTACAGAACAATAATATTCCATAACATTCATATCCCATAATTTATTCAGCCATTCTCCAATTAATGGGCATCCATTCTGTTCCCAGTATATGTATTATGGAATAGTATATAGTATTGGTTTAAGCCTATGCTTTTCAGTTTTTGCTTATATTAGAAAGTAAGTTCCAAAATAGTAATTTTTATAAGCCCTGTTTTGTCTATACTTTGTAACTGTGAAATATTAGTAGATCTTTTCTTTAATGTAGTTTAACTGAATTTTAACATACAGATGAGAAAACAACAAATCTTTTATTGTAGGGATGTGAATACCACCATCATGGAACTCTTGATCATGGTGTATGCTTGTAAAACCTCATGTGCCAAAAGCATTATTGGAGTGATTCCCTATTTTCCATATAGCAAGCAGTGCAAGATGAGAAAAAGAGGCTCTATTGTATCTAAGTTATTGGCTTCAATGATGTGCAAAGCTGGTAAGACCATTGAATGTTTATCGTTATTCTTTTTTTTTGTTGTTTTGTTTTTGTTAGCTTTACTTTCCATTTATTAAACATTTATATGGACTTTATTGGAACAAAACAAAAAGTAATGAAATAGTCACATTAACACATTTCAAAGTAATAATAATAAAGGATTTTCTTTTTAAAAATAAAATTTAACATGCAAAATATAACATACAAAATTCTGCTTTGCTGACAACCTTAAAAGGCTCTGTGGAAAACAAAGGATAGACAATATTAATGTAATGAAAAAGGCATATATTGAGAAATCTTTTATTATTATTAAATGTTCTTTCCTTTTTATTTTTGAGTGTCAAATTTTCTTTCTTTCTATTCCTTCACTTCTTCAGATTTTGCTACATCTTGGAATTAATTAACCCAGTCTTGATTAGCCAGGCTAATGGATGGCATCACTCATAATTCCGTAGTTGGCTTTTTTTCTTTTCCTTTCCTATGTGTCCTATTTATAGAAACCATTAAATTAAGTAATAGATATTTTGAATTCTACCTTTTCTCTTCAAATCAGTGCATTCAGTGAGCATTTATTTACTTTTTGCTGAGACATTTGGGATTAAGTGACTTGTCCAGGGTCACACAGCTAGGAAGTGTTAAGTATCTGAGGCTGTATTTGAACTCAAGTCTTCCTGACTTCAGGGCTGATGCTCTTGTCTACTGTGGCACTTAGCTGCCCCTCTTCAAAGCATTTTTAATACCTTCATATTATGTAGTTTTATCTGATTTCTCTTAAACCGGATTGTGTTTTTCCCTTTATCCCATTTTCTCCTGTTTCTTTTCTCTCTTTTTTATCCTATCCCTCCCCCAAAGTCTTCTTTTTTTTGCTTCTGAACACTGCTTCCATTAATCAGTTTCCTAAAAAATTCTATAAAAATGATATCTCAGACTTCTACTGCCCCATCTTCTTTCCCCTCTCCATGCCTAGTGCTCCCAACTCCAGTCCATGGTTACATGAATGATTGTGCTTTTCTCTCTTCCCATTCTCTTCCCCATGCTCCCTACCTCCTTTCAACATCCTACCATCCCATCCCCATGCCATCTGCCTCTTTAGCCCTTTCACATTTATTGAGGTAGCCTCTGTGTGTAAAGCACGATTACAGTCTCACTTCCCACTACCATCATGGGTTTTCCCAGCAAATACATAAAAGAACTGGACATGCCTACCCCCTCCCTATCTCATAATTTCATAAATTATCAGTTCAGTTTCACTCTGTTAGTTATCAGCACATATATTCTTTAAAGAAACACCTGGGAATAAGGTCTCTTTAATAGTGGTTGGTAATTTATATTTCAGAATTGACCTTTGAAATGATGCCTAGGTAATAGTTTATCATGAAAATTAGACGTCAAAAAGTTTGTGATTTGATTGTTTATTGACTTGAGCATTTTAGGATTTTTTTTTTTAATTTAAAAGAAAATTTCTATTATACTATCTAAAAGAAGAAAATATACTTAATAGTATTATACTTAAAATACAATCTTTCTCAATGCTAGCATTTTTTTAAGTAGTCAATTTTTGGACCATATTTTTGCTTTTATTTTCAAAGGTTTGACTCATCTCATCACCATGGATTTACATCAGAAAGAAATACAAGGCTTCTTCAATATTCCTGTTGATAATCTGAGAGCTTCTCCATTCTTATTACAGTACATTCAAGAAGAGGTGAGTTAACCTAAATTTCATTATTTTTAAATCACGTGAAAATTACCTTCTGTATGCTATTAAATTCTGCCTATTGGAAACAAAACATGGCATGTCGTGTTGGGGTACTTTTCTGTTATAAAGTTTTTCATTGAAATTGACCTTTGTGACCTGATTTTTTTTTAAAGCATCCTAGATTTTATACAATTCATTGCCTTTTTATTTAGTTGTCATATTTTTTTACTTTTATTTCTATGTGGGATTTTTAGAGTACATGTTTAAGACCACATTATTGTAGGTAAAATCATTTAATTCTCAGTAATAGGAAATGTTTTTCCTCTTGAGAGATAGTAGCCTATAGAAGAAATTTAATGTAAAGCTTCGTAAATGATTAACAAGTTAGGTTTTTAGTCTTTAAACTTTAATAATAAGGGGGCTAAATAGAATTTATACAAGAAATAATAGACATTCTTTTTCTTTATTATTGACAGCTAGTGGAAGTCAAAGGAGGGTTACAAAAAATATTGGGAGAGAGGTGGACATATAAAGAATATAAAAATAGAGATGAAAGAGATAGGTGAAAAAATTAAGATCCATTTAAACATACAATATTAATTCAAATTTATACTGTGCTTTAAAGATTACAAAATATTTTCCTCACAAGTACTCTGTGAATTAGTGCGATTATATTCTCAGTATTATGTATGAATAATTTGAGGCTTAACAAAGAAAAATTATTTGCCCAGGGTTGTTAGACATCTAGTAAGTATTAGTCAGGACTTGAATACAGATCTGATACATGCTTTGATTTGTTTTCTGACAGATATAGTTTCATAGAGCAGCAGCATTTCCATCTTGTAGCCTTTTTGAGCCTTGTTGCTAAGCATTTAAAACTTAAGTTGTGTTTTGGTAAATGAAAATAATCTTACTTCTTGGTTTTTGCCCTTCTGTGAATCAGACAGAATTAAGTAGAAAGGGCTTATTATTCATCAATGGGAAAATGACCTATTAAAACCCAGTTTTCAGTTTTTCTGAAGCAAGAAATATTTCTGCTATTTTATAGATTCATGGTTGCTGTGCAGACTGTTTTCTGGATTAAAGTTGTTTTGTTTGTGGTGTTGAACCAGGATGTGACCAGAATTTAAATTTGTCTTTGATTGTTAGGGGTTACAAGTTCTGTTTCAAGGAGTTATAAATTAGGGTGATAACTGAAAAACCATTAAGATTCAATCTTAGAGACCATTTAATCTAACTATGAAATAATGTCATAAAAGTTTTAGTGCAATTTTAAGTGACTAAAGCAGAATTTTGTATTACCATATACTTAATGCAAATAGAGATGCTCCTAAAAATAGTTTGTCATCTAACTGATTTTTATTTGACAGTGGTTTTTGTCTTAGTAAAATGATTCATAAATATCCTCATACATCTAAGGCCTTGAAGTTGCTATTTAGGTCCTAGAAGAGTTTAGTAATTGAAGAAATATTGTTAATTTTTATAATTTTATTTTTCATTTTAATAAATATCAACAGTTATAAAATTGAAAATACATCTATTTAAATTTCTTTTTAAAAAGAAGGTAGACATTGGTAGTTTACACTTAGTAATATATTTCTTTTAAAATCATTGTAAAATGTTTAACATATGTTGGATTACTTGCTCCCTAGGGTATTTGGGGAAGGGAGAGAAAAAAATTTGGAACACAAGGTTTTGCAAGGGTGAATGATGAAAACTATCTTTGCATAATATTTTGAAAATAAAAAACTATTATTTAAAAAAATGAATAAAATTATTGTGAAAAATATTGAACACTCATCTATCCAATCATTTATACTTGCTTTGCAATTATTTACATGTAAACATTTCAGTGAATGAAATGTCAAAACTTTATTTATTCCCTTTTTATTCATTCTTTGTTATTCTCATTTCTTTGTTCCTACTTTTATCTTCATGTGGTTTTAGTTAATTGCTACTTTGGTCTTCTGGACTCTTTTTTTTTGACTTTCATTCTTTTGATATCTTTCTAGATTTTCCTAGGCATGCTTAGTGAAATATCAAATTTAATGAAATTGTTCATATACATGTATACTAAGATTTAGTACTTTTTTCAGAATATATTAGAACATTTGTCAGAATTTACATATAGAGTTAAATGAGTGTTAAGAATTAATATTATGTAAGATTAGCACATGGAGTTTTGAAAGTTGTTAAAAAGCATAAGAATCTTGCTTTAACTAAATAAATATTTATATGAGGTTAGCTTATTTTGCTTCTTTTATGCTAGTTTAGTGCTTTGAGCAACTTTTGTTCATTCTTGTAGCATCAGCCATGATCACAGCAGAAATTCCAGAGCTTGGAAACTTTAAGTATTAAGTAGCGTACAAAGAGAACAGCTTAAACTAGGCCAAGAAAAATTACTGTCCTCTGTCTGCACTTCTTCTTCCCAGCCTTTCACAGTTGATCTGGATCTTTAGTCTTTTGGGAGACTTGCTTCTTTAGAGAATAATTTGGAGGGGGATTATAAGTAGGTACAAATGAGTCTTCTCTTTCTTTCTGATTATCTTTGTTTTTAGTCTTTTTCCTGATTCTGCTTCCCAGTTGCTAGATGATATAAAAATGGACCTTTTGTCTGTCAGAATGCAAGAAAATTGTTAATTATCATAATGACCAGTTTCCTCTTACAGCAAATTAGTGATTCAGTGACTCATTGTTTCGTGTTGTTTTTAAATTCCAAAATATTAGTAGAAAGGAACTAAATTGAATTGCCATATAAGATAGCAAAATGCTATTTTTCATTTTAGTGGGAAATTACTGTGATTGGTTTAAAATATTCTGCATTAAATCTAGAGCAGCATGTTTTTTAATAGTTCTATTTATTAATTGTTTTGCTATTCCTGAATTTGAGGATATGTAATTTTTTTAAAGATGTTTCTAGATGCTGAAATTTTTTTAAGGTAAAATTTTTTTTCATTTTCAAGAGAAAATGTATTTTAAATGTTTACACTCCTGAAGATACTTGATGAAACTTTAAATAACAAGATACATTCTTTATTCATTTTTATTGCTTGCTGAGATGTTAGCTTGAATAGATCAATAATTGACATGGCAGTAAACAATGAAATCTGTTATTTGCCACAGATCCCAGATTACAGGAATGCAGTGATTGTAGCCAAATCACCAGCTTCAGCCAAGAGGTAGGTAGGATCTTCTAATTTCTCTTAAGAAAGATATTAATAGTACTAATACAGTAGTATGCTAATTACTTGGGATGAAATAAAAAAAATAAATTTGTTGATTTGCATTTTAAAAACCTATATAAATTTCATCTTTTTGCTGCAGTTACTTGTTTTATATCAATTAGCATCAAATCAGCAGAATTTGGGCATTTTTTTTAATCTTTCATTACAAAATGATACCACATATATTTAACATAACTTTGAACATTCCGTTTTTCTAGGTCTGTCCTATAGGTTTTCAATAGATTTAAGTCAAAGTCTAGGACATTATGTTTATTTTCATCTCTTTTATAAATGTATTAATCTTTTAATAAATGTGACATAATACTAAATTATGTTGTATTCTATCTTTATTTGGGAATGGATTCTGGAGCAATTCTGTTCCTTAGTATGTGAGTATTATTTATCAGAGTTCATTATTCCCTCAACGTATACAAGACTTGCAGGACCACTTGGAGAGAAAAAAATTTCCCCAGCCATTTTTTAGGGTGGGGCACAAAAGGGAGCATGCCAATATTTCGTGGTTTGATGATACTCAGATTTAATAGGCTTATCTGGACTTCTGATAGTTGTTTGGGTATAGCCTTGAAATAAAAAAAGTGAATTTCATCAGTAAACATGACCGTTTCTAATTTTTCAGTACTTTGGTTTTTGTGTTTTCTTGCTTATGACATGTTTCTTTGATTCTTTTTTCTCTTTATAACAAGAGAGCCTCCCCTCCTTTTTTGAAAAATGATCTTACTGTTCTTGCAACTTCAAGATACCTTACCTTAACTAGAGGAATTTTGAGTTAACAAAGTCTTTCCTCATTAACTAGATTCAGGCAGCACTAGTTTCTGAGTTCTTGACATTGTTTTTTATTTCAGATTACCCTTTCATTTGTGTTTCAGTGCAACTGTTCTTGTTTTTTCTGGGCTTGAATGATCCTTGAAGTGTTTAGTGCATTAGCAGTGGCTACAGTATCTTTAACAGTTATTAAGTGAGCTTTTTTAAAAATCACAATTTATTTTTTTTCTTAAGAAACATTTTATTCTTTTTTTTTTTTTTTATTAAAGCTTTTTATTTGTATAACATATGTATGGGTAGTTCCCCAGCATTGATCTTTACAAAGCTTTCCATTACAAATTTTACCCCCAGTCTCCTCCCCTCCCCTAGATGGCAGGAAGTCCACTACATGTTAATAATGTTGAAATGCTTTGCAAGTTATTCAAGAAAAATCCTATCTACAAGAAAAAAAGAAAATCAGAGAAAGGCAACACAATGCAAGCAAATGTCAGTAGAGATCATGAAAATGTTATGTTGTGGTCCATATTTCATATCCCTCTCTCAGGGTGTATATGGTTTTCTTCAGTGAACAATTGGAACTGGTTTGAGATAATTCTTTGTTGCAGAGAGCCATGTCCATCAGAATTGATCATCATGTAATACTGTTGTTGCAGTGTATGATGATCTCCTGGTTCTGCTCGTTTCACTCAGCATCAGTTCATGCAAATAGAAACATTTTATTTTTAAAACTATAGAATTAAAAATATAAAAAGAAAAATGAAATACTTCATGTAACATGGAATCTAGCACTCTGCTAAAAAATAATAAACTAAAGTTGGAAAAACCAGCTTGATTCATCTGATCAAAGTCAAATGTTTGGAATCAGAACAGTGTTACTAGAAATAAATAATCATTTAATAGTACCTAATATGTTCCAGTCATTATGCTAAGCACTTTACAAATACTGTCTGATTTGAGTATTTGTAAAGCATGTACTTTTATTATCTCCATTTTACAGTTGAGGTAAATAGAGATTAAGAGACTTGCCCATGATCACAGTTAAGTGAGTTTATATTTGAACTCAGGTCTTCATAACTCCAGACCCCATTGTTCTATGTGTTGAGCTACACATGTGTTGTCATCACTTTAATAGAACAAAACCACATATTTATCTCAAGTACTTTGTCCATAATTGTGTCTTACTGTTTAATGAACAGGAAAGTTCTAAGCCTAGACATTTAAAACATTATTAATATCTCAACTTATAAAATATTTTTGCTTTAACTTGAATTAATTAGTAGAAACATATCCCCAAATGGGTATGTTTTATATTATTAGAAGATACTGTACTAGAAGATATTGTACGGAAGAATGAGAAAATAAAGCTTTGTATAGATGGAGGCTGTAACTTTCTAATAATAATTAAAAGCATCTTGTAGTACTCATTTTCTGTTTAACCAATAGTATCTAATTTCCAATAGGAAATTAAAGTTTATATTTTATTTTAGTGGTTGTACTACTGACATTAATTGTAGACAGTAACAAAAAAGTGGAGAAAGAACTTTGATTTTTTTCAATTCTTTTTTAAAATTTTTTTTTAAATGCTTTTAATTTTCTTACAGTTAAATGCTTCCTCTCTGCCATGGAACTTTACACATTATAATAGCATTTGTGATGAAGTGGAATTAAATAAGTCAAATTAACTTTTGCTCCTAACCATTGTTTAGCTATTAAGTGACAAAAGGAATTTTCAGATCCTAAGGACATAATAGGATTCTAGTGTGTGTTCACAAAATTACTTCAAATTATAAATAGTTGAGTATATTTCTGACATCTTTCTGCTTCCTTCCCTATCCAAATAGGTTTCCTCATCACTCCTGATTGCTTTGGTTATGATTTAATGAGTAACTCATACTTTAAGGATTACATAATACTTTCCTCTTAGTAATTTCCTAGATCAGCATAGACTAGTAGAAAGTGTACTTGATTTGTAATCCTCTGATTACAAGTTCAAATCGTAGCTTTTCTTTTGACTACCTTTGTGAATTTGGGCAAATAATTTAGCCTCTGTAGTGTTTCATTTCCTTACCTATAAAATGAGGGAATTACTTTATCATCATACTCATTAAAATATGGATTTTTTTTATCTTTTTACTTTGATCCCTTCTGAGCATAAAAATAGCTTGCAAATAGGTTCATAAGATACTTGCTTAAATTACTGTGTAATATGAATAACAATTTCAGTTATAATTTTTTGAAAGGTTTTTTTTGGGAGAAGGGGGGGGGGTTAGAGGGATTGTATTTCACTGCTATCTTTGCATTAGGCTGGGAACTGGATGTGAAACCCTAATCCTTACTTAGGTCAGAGCCACACAATTGATGCCTACTTTTTCCCTTGATGCACATGACCTTTCTTTGACCTTGAAAGGTCAAACCCAATATCACCTCTGCCTCAACTCAGATATAGGACCCTTCCTCAGTGGGTGGAATTTGTGTCACAGCACTAGATAATGAATAATATTCCAGTTACTGGCATATGTTCTTGCCCCTTGCATAAAGTCACATCCTTGGCTCTAAATAGACACCCCCCCCCCCCCCAACTCTAGTGCCTCCAGACCTCTCTTTCTCTCTATGCTGGTCTGATTATACTGGATCTAATTTTTTTTTTTCCTCTCCGATTTAGTTAGGAAAGTGTTCAATTGTAAGACTTCTTTCTACTCATCCATCTTGCCTGGTCTTCTCAATTTCTCCCTTTTATTATTTTATTTTACACTATAAAGTATCATTTTGCTAGTTTGGTTTGTATAGCTTTCTTTAAGTACTTTTGTAGCATTGTCATCTTTTATTTTCTTTAAGAAGTATTTTTAAAATTTCCATATTGAAATTATTAACTATGCTTTGGCACACAGAAATTCTGCTGGTTTTTACAGGTTTATTTAGTGTGCTACTTTGCCACACCTATTAATTGAATCAGTTAACATCTTGGAAAATTCCTGAGATACTCTAAGTAAATCATAATATTATCAGCAAATAAGTTCAGTTTCTTCTCTTCTCATTTCTTTATGCCTTTGATTTATTTTTCTTCTAGTTTCTTTTTAAAGTTTCAGTTTTTTAATATCATAATTTCTCTCCTTTCCCCATATCTTCACTTGCCCTTCTAGATAACATATATACCATATAACAAAGGGAGTTGTTTTAAAGTCAAAAATTTTTAAATTAACATAACTGCTCAGTATATTAAAAAATGTCTGAAAATGTGGTCAATGTATAACACTTCTGCTAAAGGGTAGGAAAGTTTTCTCATCTCTTTAAGTTTTTTCTAATTTTGCAACATTCAGAGAGAAAGAAATTGCTGTTCATGTTGTTAAAATTAGTCATACAGTTTTCTTGGCTTTATATACTGTACTCTGAATCAATTCATGTAAATCTTTTTCCTTTGTATCTATCACATTGATCATTTCTTACAGCACATTATCATTCTGTAACTGTGGTAATTATGGTATGTCTTGGTATCACAATTTATTCAGCCTTCTAGGCTTCTAAGGGTTATTTGGATATTTATAACATTTCTTGGATCATACTACATTATCACCTTATAGAACTCAAGCAGTGGGAGGTTGTTGTACCTAGCTTTCAGCTCATCATCACCTGTGGTTACCTTAGCAAATGATTTTGTGTGCCTTATACACATATATATACACACATATATACACATATGTATATGTATACATATATACATGCATATATAAGCCATAGGCTGTACGTTGCCTATCTCTGTTCTAATCAATAGACATATACTTTGGTACTGCTATAAATATTTTGAAATATTTGTGAACATTTTTATCAGAGGCTTTGTTAGGTCATAAGGCTGGTAATGGAATCTCTGGGTCAGGAAATGTGGACATTTAGTCATGGTTGTTTGCATAATTCCATATTGCTTTCCAAATGAATTGATTTTCAATTACACCAGCACTAATGTGCTTAACTTCACACAATTCCTCCAACATTGACTATTTCTTTTTAGAATGTATATATGTTATATATATATATATATATATATACATATATATATATATATGCTAGTTCATTTTCTTTTAGAATGAAAATATTTTTCTTTCTTAAAACTTAGCAGAAAGTAGACTGGTGCTGAATGATATTAAATTTATTTTTAATGTTTGCTTTCAGGGCACAATCCTTTGCCGAAAGACTGAGACTAGGAATTGCTGTGATTCATGGAGAAGCGCAGGATGCTGAGTCTGATTTGGTGGATGGGAGACATTCCCCACCTACAGTAAAAAACATAGCTGCTATACATCCCAGTCTGGAGATTCCCAGTAAGTCCAAACACTTGTTTGTCTACTCTTTTTTGCTTTGTAATTTATTTTTTCTTTTCAAGGAAAATCTATATGAGAAATTTTTTTTTTCAAATCAATGCATATTTATTACCTAATGTTTACTTTATGACAAGCATTGTGGGAAGGGCACAGGAATAAATACGGCGTTTTCTCTACTTTTGAATACCTAATTTATCTCAGAAGCAAAGGTTTTTATGTATACATTTTATATTATAGGACAATTTTATTGCTACTTGCTGGATGGCATATAGTTTAGTTATGCATATAGTTATGACAGAAACTAAAAGAATAAAATTGGTATTGAATAGTCAAGGAGGCTTTATTGGGGTGACTCTTGTGGAAGAGCTAACTTGAAGGTATTATCTGGGATTTAGATTAATTAAGAGGACGGAGGGATGGAGTAACTGTACTAAGAACAGAAGACAATACCTAAGACTTCATGTTGGGAAGCAGGAAGAAAATGATTCCAATTGTGTCAGATCATGGGGGATATTGAATTCCAAGGATTTAGATTTCATTTGTCATCTTGTTTTTTGAGCTATCATGAAGGCATATTGATTTGGTCCTACAATACATGTTTTCTGATCACATTTGGGCCTTGGCTATTTCATGGCAGTTTTTCTATTCATCTCCAAGTTTTTGTCATAGTCCACACAATATGGGCTGTTCAAACTTTCTCTCTCAAGCCCTCATCTCCAATCGGCTATTTTTTTCTCAACAAATGATTTAACTTCCTACTCTGCTGAATAGTTTTAGACTTTTTTCCCTTTTGCCAGTATCTCAGGATGTCTCTGTGGTCTCACTTACCCTTTTTACCTTCTACTTGCTAATTGCACCTGGAGAAAGAAAAAACCATGCTGATTGGGCCCTCATTGCAACAAGGTAATCTTTCTGCTTTTTTCTTGATGATTTGTTATCACTTTAATTCTTCATAGCAGCTATTCGTATCTTTTCTTCTCAAGCTTTCCATGTCCCTCCTTCTCTAGATCTTCTCAACTGAGAACTTTACTTCATGCTTTACCTTTTCACTGAAAAAATTAAGGCCATTCATCTGAAGCCCTCAGTTCTTCCTTCCTTCTCATCTCAGTCATTCAAATTTCTTCCTCCACTTTTTCCTCCTCCATTGAAGAAACTTTTTTGCCATGGCCAGGCACACTCTGCATCTTTGATCTCATTTCCTATTTTGTCTACATATTGTCCACTATCATCTCCATTCTCTTTAACCTTCTGACTCTTATCTACTCCTTTGCTCTTAGCTACAAACATGTCTTCTCTATAAAAATCCTTCAGTAGATCCTAGCATATTGACATTATTCAAGTGAAATTGCTTTCTTTGCAGTTAATAATGATCTTTTTATTTACTAAATGCCATGGCCTTTTGTCATCCCTCATCTTCTTGCCTCTCAGCAGCACTTTACACTTGATTCCCCTTTTTCTTTTGTATATACTTTCCTCTCTTGGTTTTTGTTATATTGCTATCTTCTAGTTTTGTTCTGTTTCAGATGATTTCATGAACTTCCAGAGGTTCAATTATCATCTCTGAAGAAATGATAATCTATATCTTTATACAGTCTTAATCTCTCTCCTGTGCCCTATTCCCTTTTTGCCTTTTGGATGCTTGAAATTAGGCGTTTTATAGACCTCCCACACATGTCCAAACGCTTGTCAAAATTTCTCCCCTCTTTCTCTAGCCACTCCCTCCAAATTTTCCTATTACTTTCAAAGTCACTACTATTCTCCTAGACATCCAGGCTTACAATCTTGGTGTCATTCCAAACTCTTCACTCTTACTCTGAAATTCATATGTAATCCATTTGCCAAATCTTATTGTTTCTATATTTATTACATTCCTTATGTACATCTCCACTGACATAGCTACCATCCTTTTTCGGGCCCCAACTTTCCTGATCTGGATTATTTTAGTAGTCTTCTAAATGGTTTCCCTATCATAAAGGGTCTCTTTTTATCTGCCCAAGTGATTTTCTTAAAGTATATGTTTTTAACATATCATCTCCCCTGCTCAACCTGCAGTGATTTCCTATAACTTCCAAGATGAAATATTTTCTGTGATATTTAAATCCTAATACAACCTGGCCCTATCTTATTTTTCCAGTATTCTAATACCTGTTTCCCACGTATACTTTACTCTTTCTACATACTCTACAATTCAGCTATACTCTACTTAAAATGTGACAGTCTCTATGACTGACTGTCAGTCATTTTTAGAATGTTCTCATTCCTATTTCTACCTCTTAGAATTCCTGGAATTTATAAGTGGCTGTTCACCTAAAGTGGGGGAGTATGATCCTGTCATTTCCTTCTTTATATACTCTATGCATGTATGTTGTATGTACCTTATTTACATGTGTTTATCCCATTTTATTGTTAGTTAGAGGAAATCATTGGAGTGATCTATCAAGAGATGGAAAGTATTCCTTATTGTCTGTCTACTGGAGTCATGATTAATTATTAGAGTATTTAAGACTTTCAAATTATGTTTTGTTATTATTTTTACAATACTGTAGTCACTGTTTTAGTTTTCTTAATTCTAATTTCATTTTACATTATAAAATAGGAAAAGGAAATAGGTTGTCCTGTGACAATCATAATGGGGAAGTGTTTCTCTCTTACTCATGGCCAGTAAGATTCTTGTCAGAGTTCTTCTTATTAGGCTGATATTTTCTCTGGAAGATTGTCTTACCAGAGAGATGGTGTGACTTCAGAAAAGCCTAAGGAACAGTGAATCTGGTTTTTCTCCCTGGCAACTCCAGAAGAAATGCCAGGAGTAGAACAGAGGTCTGTATATGACATCTGGTGATCTAACTTTTGATGTCAGGAGTGAGAGTTTGTGGAAGATCATGTAATGCTTGGTTGCCCAGAAAAGCTCATCAGTATTATATATCAGTTCCTTGATGGCATGCTTTCAGGAATTCTGCAAAATGAACAGTGCTTTTGGTCTTTCCAGTCACCAGAGGAGGAAGCAGAATTGTGTGGTTGCTCCCATGATTTTTAACATGTTTCCAGCTATGTTATCAGATGCCTTCAAATGAGGAAGAAGATGGTGTCAAGGTCAACTAGTGCACTGATGGGAAATTATTTAACTTAAATAGGCTACAAACCAAAATTAAAGCAGAATGAGAATTAGTGCTCATCTTTCCATTTGCAGATATTTTTATACTCAGTGCAGCGTCTGGGACTGAAGTACAACAAAGTACAACAAATAAATTCCAGGATCAGTTCCCTGCCCCTTGGTTTTTACAGTTAAAACCAAGAAAATAGGTTCTCCACTAGGCAGCTCCATACCATCCATATGTGAAAACCTTAATTATACAAGTGGAGCGATTTTGAATGCTGTGCATGAATGTACATTTACATTGGCAGTATACTCTTCAGGGACATACACAAAGGTGATGAGTTGACACATGAATTAACTTCTGTTAGGAGGTTTCAAAGTAAAGTATTAGAGTGAGGGCAGGCACTCACATGGGAGACTGGAAGAAAGCAATACAAGGACACACTCAGGGTCTTGGAAGAACTTTGGAATCAATTGGGAGACACTTGTACAGAACCACCCAGCATAGTAGGACTTCATCAAAGAAGGTGCTCTGCTCTGTAAGCAAAGTAGAATTGCAAAAGCTCAAAAGAAACAAGAGATGTGCAGAGTTAGAGCTATCCCTGTTCCAGATCTTGATATAGAGTATCATATATCCAACCTGTGGTAGGGTGTTCTGTGTTTGTATCTGCTCGAATAGCAGCAGTCAGATACGCTGAGTATTGACTTCAGTATGGTGGTGCCATTTTGGTCTTCTTTGAGCATAAAGGACAACAACCAACTAACATAAAATTAGCTATTTTCCAAGTGATGGATACCTACCTTGTTTCCAGTTCTTTACCTAACAGAGAAAGCCATATTCTTGTATGTTTGGGCTCTTTTTTGCTGACTTAGATTTATTTAGAGATGTTGTAATGAGCCAAAATATGCAGTTTAGTGACTTTTGGGGGTAGAGTTCCAAATTTGTTTCCTGAATGGAACCATTCTGTGCATTTTTGAGCTTCTCTTTCTATAGCCCCTCCAACAGGTGCCTTATTTTTTTTTTTTTTTTTTTTTGTCACCTTTTCTGATCCAAACCTCAGAATAGCCTCCTCCCTTTTTAGTTGAAGAAACTTGGTTAAGTAAATTGTTCAGAGTCCCAACAGGAAGTGTGAGCTAGGCTTTGAACCCAGATCCTCTGATTATAATTTCCATTGAACAGTCACATACATAAATGACAAAGATGGAATTCAAACTCACATCTTCTGATTCTAGACTTTATCTTTTTTCTGCTATTTATACCATGTTGTGAGCTGAGGTATCTAAAGGAATCACTAGGAAGAAAATTATTTAAAGAAACAGAATTGAATCCAAAAACCTCAGATAACATAAGTAATATGAAGCTGTTTTTCTTTCTTATACTACCAGTATTCTCTTTTATTTGCCCCCACAAAAATCTTGTCTTAATGACTTAAGTTGAACATTTAGACAGAAAGGATATTATCTAAATTTATTATCTTTTTCAACCTCAGATAGTCTCTTTTATAATTCTTGTAGCCCTACTTTAAAGACTGACATAGAGAGCCTCACATCCTAGATATTACATGGAAAAATTCCTTTTTGGGGGGGATTTTTGGGGCCTGAAATTTTCTTTGGCTTGAAAATAGTAACATCCGTCATTCCTTTAGGAATGGTTCAAAGGACAAAGCAGGAACCAAAACTTACAGGAGTAAAGTGGCAAGGAGAAGAAGAATAACATCTAATAACTGTGCTCTGTGTTTGTTTAAAACTGAATATCCCATCATCTTTCGTGTTTTTTAAGTTCCCAGATTTTTATATTATGTAATATTATTTATATTTATATTATTTCATTGAATAGATTTAATTAAATGAAAAAATATCAGTTTATAATTCATTATCCTATGATATATTTGATGCTTAATGAAAGTGCTTTTCTTTCCATATATTGCCTCTTTTTTTTTTTTTTTTTTTTGGCTGAGGCAGTTGGGGTTAAGTGACTTGCCCAAAGTCACACAGCTAAGAAGTGTTAACTATCTGAGATCAGATTTGAACTCAGGTCTTCCTGACTTCAGGGCTGATGCTCTATCCACTGCGTCACCTAGCTGCCCTATTGCCAAGTTTTTTAAAAGCAAAATTAATATTTTAGTGTCAATCCAGCAAATATTTATAATATATGTACTAAATGATAAGTACATATTAATACATGACTAGGATTACAAAACTATGACAAATCCTTGCTCTAAATACTTATTCGTAGCAGTGTGCAAATCTCAGTTTAATTCCACTTTTGAAATCATTTTCTGTTCTTTTTTATTTTCTGGGCCATAGGATAAATCACTGACCACAGGAAAAAATTACTCTGGTGCTGATTTTCCTTTTCTTCTTTTTTTAAAAATATATTTCATTTTTCCCAATTATATACAAAAGAATTTTTTTTACATTTGTTTTAAAAACTTTTGAGTTCCAGTGCCCAAAGGGTAATAGAACTATGCATATCCTTCTGGTACAGCAGTATCTTTACTATGTCTGTATCCCAAAGAGATCATTAAAGAAGAAAAAGGACCCACGTGCAAAAAATGTTTGTAGCAGCCCTTTTTTGTATTGGCAAGGAACTGGAAATTAAGTGGATAACCATCAGTTGGGGAATGGCACAAAAATTTTTGGTATATGAATGTAATGGAATATTATTGTTGTGTAAGAAATGATGAGCCTGCCAATTTTCGAAAAGCCTGGAAAGACTTATGTGAACTGATGCTGAGTGAATTGAGCAGAACTAAGAGAACATCTTATACAATAGCAAGATTATGTGATGATCAACTGTGATGAACTTGACTCTTATTATTGGCTTCAATAATGACATGATTCAGGAGCAGTTCCAATGGATTTGGGATGGAAAATGCCATTCACATCCAGAAAGGATTATGGAGCCCGAATGTGGATTGAAGCATAGTATTTTCAATTTTTTGTTGTTGTTTGATTGCTAGTTGTTGTTTTTTTCTTTTCTTTCTCATTTTTTTTTTCACTTTTGATCTTTTTTTTCTTGCACAATATGACAAATAAGGAAATATGTTTAAAAGAATTGCATGTATCTAATTTATATCAGATTGTTTACTGTCTTGAGGTGGGAGGACAAAAAGGAGGGAGAGAGAAAAATTTGGAATAGTTTTACAAAGATGAATGTTAAAAGCTATACATGTATATGAAAATATAAAATACGATTTAAAAAAAAAAACTTTGAATTCCAGAGTCTCTCCCTTCCTCTCATCATATTATTGGTAAGGCACATGTGAAATTATGCAAAACATTTCTATAAAAGTCATGTTGCAAAAACAGATTCTCTCCTCCCCCCCCAAAAAAAAATCAAGAAAAAGTTTAAAATTTAAAAAGAAAAAAGCTTACTTCAATTTGTTCAGACACAATTCTTTCTTTTGGACATCATTTTTCATCATAAGTCCTGCAGAATAGTCTTGAATCATTATATTGCTGAAAATAGCAATCATTCCCAGTTGATCATCCTACAACATTGCTATTACTTTATAGACAGTACATTTCACTTTGCATGAGCTCATGGAGGACTTTCCAGGTTTTTCTAAGAACATCCTACTCATCATCTCTTATAAAACAAGAGTATTCAATCATAATCACATTCTGCTGCCCATTTTCTTCCAACAGTTTTGGTAATTATTGATCTTAGTTTATTTCATTTAAAAAGTTATGCTTTTTTTATAGCACTATCAGAAAAATTTTGGAACTTTTGTTATCTAGAAAACTGAATTAATTAAATGAGTATTTCTGGGTTGTATTGTGTGAGAGAGGGAGGGAGGATGGATGGATGATTGGGTGACAGATAATCTTAGCAAAAAACTCATAAATTGTGAGGATTTTGATAATTAGTTTATTGAACTATTATTTCATTTTGGTAAGCAATAGTACTTATTGTACCATTACTTATTACTACCATTACTTATTTCATTTTGTAAAATTGAAATTGTGATAAGAAAGGAAATCAATTATAAAAAAATTTGTTGAGGAAAACTTAACATTTGTATAGCAGTATATTTTTTTGTTTTTCTAAAGTTATGTTTTTAATTCTTGATTTTGTTCTTTTATCAGTGTTGATTCCAAAAGAAAAGCCACCCATCACAGTTGTTGGCGATGTAGGCGGAAGAATAGCCATTATTGTGGTATGTTTTAATTTAATTTGAAATTTTTAGAAATATATGTAGTTGTTTTAGAAATTAAAGGTTATATTTATACATAACATATTTACATAATTAAATATTTTCTATACTATATTTCAGTTGAAGTCCTATTCAAAATGCCTTATTGGTTGTTGTAGGTGACCTGTTGTGCTTAGGTATTGGCAAGTCTTACAAACTGGAAAAGCTTAAAGTTAAGGTTCCAGTGATTTGTGTGTGTGTAGTCTAAGGATTAAATCAACTAAATTTGAGGAGGCTCTTTACTTAGTTGAGTATAAAAAGTTTTTGGCCGGACCAATTACCTGAAAGCCATTTACTTAAGTAACAAAAGGATTGCAATTAATAGGAGTATCCATAATAATGAAATGGCTAATCTTTATGTTGTGGTGATATAAAATACATAAAATAGACAGGAAATGAGAGAGAAATTGATGTAGGACTGTTATTAGCACTACTAAATCATAAAATAAGACTCATGATAGTTATCTGAAAATTCTAGAGCTTCATAAAAACTACCTTTTCCCACAGTACCCTCAGTTTTATATCCCTATATATCAAAACATAGATAGCAGGACTTTTTATAGTAGCAAAGTAGTAGAAATAGTAGGTATCCATTATTTGGGAATAATACATGAATGTGTTGGAATAATTTTATGAATACAGAAAAGTAAGACAAAACTTAAGAGAATTGATGCAAAGTGAAGTAACACTAGGAAAAAAATATAGACAATGACTACAGCAACACAAATGGAAAGAATATCAGCATGTCAAATTATAATGACCCCACACTGGGATCTGTGCACCTCTTCTTCCCCACCAACAAGATATAAAATAAAAATACATCTCCTTATGTACCTTTGAAGAAGTAGGGGACTGCCAAATTTGATTTATGTGTTGATTAGTTTTGCAGAACTATTCTTAAACCTCTATCCTTGGCTTCTTTAAGTATTTGTCAAAAGATGGCTTTCTAGGAGGGGAAGGAAGAATGATATATTGTGAAATACAGATGATTTTTTTTTTTTTAAGAAATCATGTATTGAAAATATGCCCTATTATTTTTATATCCACATTCCATCTATGCTATTTTTAATCTGTGTAATATATCTGAATCTCCAGACTTAGTCTTTGGCAGGTCTGCTTGCTGAGGTAAGGAAATTTTGCTTATTTGGTAAAGAGCTGTCTTCCAGCATTATCACAAAGCTATTTTCTCTTCTTATGCACATAGACTATCCAGGATTCAGCTTTACTACTACATTATGCTAGCCTACCAAAGCAGAAAGCTGTCAAATTATATTATTCTCAATTGTATTATATTCTCGACAATATTATATTACTTTCCATTTAACAAAGACATAACTTTTGTTAGTAGCTACATATACTGTGTCTTTGGCATTATTCTTATCTGCTTGTTAAGTAACTTTCAGGGAAATTAGACTGCTCTTTTGTGACCCATTCATGACATAATCACTGTTTTGTTTTCTAGATTTCTTTGATTTGCTCCAGAATTTTCCTATAAATTAAAGGTGGTTTAGAAATGACAAACATCATTTGCTTTCTTTCCCCCATTGAGGGGGGAGAAGGTGGTATGGTTTTCATTTTTCATGTCATTGACAATTGATTCATCAATTTCTTCTGCCAGATCTCTTAGTACGTGATGTGGTTGTTCATTTAGACCTGGTGACTTCAGTTGTTCAAGGACAATGAGGTCCTTATTATGCTTTTTTATTTTTTGTTTTCAATTTTAAGGTCATTTTCCTTAGCAGATAAAACAGAAGCAAAATAACAGTAAGTTAGCTTCTTTCTGACCTTATTTTTTGTCCTGTTCACTAAAGCAGCAGTCATATCTCTTCTTTTATCATCTTCTTTTCCCCAATATAGCAAAAAAACCAAAACAAAAATAAGCATATAACCTATCCTTTCTGTTATTCTGAGCTTCCATGGCCAATATCTGGTTTTTCTGTGCTTTAACAGTTTTGACACTGTTTTTGCAGGACCACATTCATTTTCATCCTGATTACCTGCCCTTCCACTTTTCATCCTTTTGAAATTATTTCCAATTGAATTTTAGGATTTTATTCTTGATAATTTTATATTTGTCCAGGGCCACGTCTTCACATATGGACTGTTAGTCCACAGGATCCTACCTACCTTTGAATTAGGTTCTCTAGTTTCTCTTTCTCGTTGCTTAAACTTTGGGTATTTATAGATATTCCTTCATTGTAGCTACTCTTTATGACACACAGTTTGGTGAAGAGAAAGATAGATGAGTTTTTCTATCCTTATTATTTTAAAACTCATTTGATAAGATTTTAATACAACCAATGAATATATCTTGCCAATTTTTCTTAAGGTAGGGTAGGAGTCTGTTTCTCTATTATTAATTCTCATGTCCGTGAAACTGGGATATGAGGGTGGAATAGGGGCCATGTCTCAGGTTATTCTTCTGCTGGATAACTGAAATGTAGTAATCTAAAGTTATGGTTATCACTGGCCTAGCCTTGATGTTGGTGTTGAATGTTTTTTTAAAGGAGGAATAAGCAGCTAAAAAAAAATTCTTTATGAAAAAGATGCTATTTTTCTTACACTATTCTTGTATGAAGTTGTTAAAGACATTTTTAGAAGGTAATATGGTACAGTAGACAAAAGCATTGATTATAGTTAGAAGATCTGAGCTCAAGCCCCAGCTTATTAATAAGCCAAGTCAGCTTAAATCACCTAATCCCTCTGAGAGTCATCTATAATCATGGTAGGTGGCATATACTAATTGCTTTAAGATGTACAAAATGGTTTACATACCTCATTATTTCATTTGAGCCTGACAGCAAACCTATGTGAGCTGTGCTACTATATAACCATTTTACATACAAGGATTCTCAGACTCAGAGAGCTTTATTGTCTTGCCTGTATTCATTTAGCCAGTAAGTGTGGGGGAGTCAGGATTCAAACCCATGTTTCTCCTGGCTTCCCTTTTCAGTCTACCCTTTGTTCTTTGGACAGAAAAAAATACACATGCTGTTTACTTGACAGAGTTGTTGTGATGAAGCCATTTTCATAAATTTATGTAAGTTATTGATCAAAATGTGTGATATTTCTAACAATTTCTACTGCTAATTTATAATATCTAATGAAGAACCTGAATTTATTTAGTTTTGATTCTACTAGTGTTATACTATCCAGCAGATTCAATGATGAGTTCTGATAAATTTAAGTTTTGCTCTGTCATTCTTACCAAGAGAAAGATTTTATAAAAACTATTGATATTTTGTTTTTGAAATTTCAAGATACTCTAACTCCAAAACAAATTACTTTCAAAATATAAATAAGTTTTAAAATAACATGATATGACATGAACATGAAATAACATTGTTTCAAAAATTAATTTCATTGTTTTATAATATTCTTTAAGATTTTCTACACAAGTGGACTTCCTGCCATCTAGGGGAGGGGAGGGGACTTGGGGTAGAATTTGTAATGGAAAGCTTTGTAGGGATCGATGATGGGGAACTACCCATATATATGTTATACAAATAAAAAGCTTCAAACAAACAAACAAACAAACAAACAAACAAACAAACAAATAAATAAATAAATAAATAAATAAAAAATTTTCTGCACAGTTGGGACAGTTCCCATGTGCCCAGATAAATCTGGAGGAGAAAGTGAGGCTGGTGACTTTGCACAGCCCACCCTCACTTAAAAGCCATCTCATTTGCATGTCATGGCATCACCTTCGAAGAACAAACAACAACAATTGAATATAGGTCTTTCAGGAAAAAAATTTATTACAGTGATTACCTTTTAAAATTTTTTTCATGTCGTTAGATCTTTAGAAATTTTCCTTTATTTATTGTCTATGTTTAGATCCCTAATAGATCATATGACTGAGCTAATTTTAATTTATTAATTCTTTTTCCTTTGAGGTATCACATACTGATTCATTGTTCTGTCTTTGTTAGATAAAATAAAGGTCTGGGAAAGTTATCTTTGAATTATATCTTCTATATAAATTCTACCTGGTACTTCAAATAAACATGCATGTTACTAAGTTAAAGTAGTGTTTGTGTGTTCTTGTTAAGTTGTAGTAGCTTACAAATTAAGTTACTTTATTATATCAAAAATGTCTTTTTTAAAATTCCACCTAGATGTTACAAAATATTTTGTCTTAAGATAATTATAAAACAAGCTATTTCCAAATTGTTTCTCTGATTCCATCACGAAGAATGTACTAATACACATTTTTTATGAATAATTTTACAGGATGACATTATTGATGATGTTGACAGCTTTCTTGCAGCGGCAGAAACACTGAAGGAAAGAGGAGCTTATAAGATCTTTGTGATGGCAACCCATGGTCTCCTATCTTCAGATGCTCCCCGATTAATAGAAGAATCTGCTATTGATGAGGTAAATAAATCTGCTTTACAAATTCAAAATCATATTTCAATATTCTGTTTAATCTAAATCCCAACTGAGGTAATGTGGGAAAATCTGTATTATTTGCATTAACTTTAATCTGTATTATTTATTCAGAGTGCATTCAAGGTTTTTAAGTTCCTTTTTAAGAATCAGAAAAAAGTTATTTTGGGCGAAAGTACTTCTCTTCCCTTGATTTAACATTATTACACAAAACCATGAGAAGAAAAACAATGTTAATGGATAGAAGAGTCATAGCAATCTCTCATTCATCTGGCAACTTACCAGGACTGAGAAGCAGAAGGAAGTTTTTTTGTTTTTTTGTTTTTTTTTTTTTTTAAAAAAGGCCTAAGCAGCTAAACTATATGTCACAGAACAAAGCTTCTACATTTGAAAGAGTATTGGAGAGATCTTCTAAAAGAGCCACTTGGGCCCTTGCACAATTATCTGAATGTTTGGTACTCTAATAAGTTTGATTAACTGGTTTCCTAACCCACAGGAAATTAGTAGTAATGGTTAAGGAGTGGATACTATTCTTGAATGCAGTTTGTAATAGTGCTGTGAAAATTTCTAAAATGATTGTACTTTTCTCTCTTCCCCCTCCCCCCCCTCGAGGCAATTGGGGTTAAGTGACTTGTCCAGGGTCACACAGCTAGGAAACGTTAAGTGTCTGAGGTCAGATTTTTGACCTCAGGTTCTCCTGACTTCAGGGCTGGTACTCCATCCACTACTCCACCTAGCTGCCCCAGTGATTATATATTTTGACTAAATATTCCATGGTTACCTAACCTTAAGTCAGACATAAAGAAAAATCTGACATGTACTAAAATAACAAACCATTTCTTTAGAACTAGAAACAAAGCAGATGCCTACCACTGAAATCACTAAAAAATAATAATAGGAAGAAACCAGGACCCAGGACCTTTCTCTGAGACACATGCTACAGAATGGGTGACACATCAGTGAAGATCCTACAAAGTAGACCAAGAAAGATGTTTGATAGCAAGAGAACTATTATAAAACCAGTGTTAGAAAAACCCATGGAAGAGTTTTTTCCAAAAGGGTGAGAGGTTAAGAAGAATGAAAAAAGACCATTGGATTTAGCAATAAAGATTTCTTTTTTTGTCCCTAGAAAGAGTAGCATTAGTCTACAGAAGCCACATTGCAAAGGTATGAAGAGTAAATGGATGGTAATAAAATACAAGCAACAAATGTGTACATCTTTTTGTAGAACTACATTCTTTCCTGTAGGCCTCCATCTCTCTACTGAGAGGAGAGAACTGTACTTCATAAACCTAATGAGGCCTTTGGAAATAGTCATTGCATTCCATCTGTATTTTGTTGCCTTTTGATGGTGTTTTCTTTTATGTAATTATAGTCATTGTGCATATTTTCTTGTTTCTACCTTCTCTGGATTAGTTCATGTAAGTTTTCTTAGTATTTCTCAGAATTTCTCATTTGTTGGGAGTTTTTAGTGTAGTAATACAGTTTGTATAGATATTAAAATTTTATTTTGCTATTCCTTAATTAGTGGTCATACACTTTTATTTCCAATTTTCTGCGACCACAAAAAGTGCTGAAGTGTGGAACTTTTAAGCTTTAGGTATTGGGGAAAATTCAGTTTTCCTAACAAATATTCTCAGTACCTATAGGCATTAAAAGGGATAATACTCTTTTTCTCTTGCCCCCCTATATTTTAGGTACCTGTTCAATGTGTGTTTATAAGTAAAGTCTTAATGAAAATATTCTGGAACCACTTATTTAATGAATACAAACTTGATAAAGATATAAATAAGCCATTACTAGAAGATGTTGGTATACTTCCATCAAGATTACCATTGAAAATAAAAAATAGGACTATTGTTCAAGAATAAATTAAGTAATTTTCTCTGTCTTATATTTGATTTCTTTTCACAGGTAGTGGTTACCAACACAATTCCACATGAAATACAGAAACTCCAGTGCCCCAAAATTAAGACCGTGGATATTAGCATGATCCTTTCTGAAGCCATTCGACGAATTCACAATGGAGAATCTATGTCTTACCTGTTCAGAAATATAGGCTTGGATGACTGAGGTTTTGTTGTTGTTGTTTTGTTTTGTTTTGTTTTTCATTTAAGTTAACAAGGGCCAAACTGGAAATGTACAGAACATGTACTGTGAAGTATCATGCTTGATCTTAAATATTTCAAAGGAACATTTTTTGGGGGTGTGGAAAGGGTTATGGATTTTTTCCCACCCCCCCCCCCTTTTTTTTTCTTGATTTCTTAATCTATAAGGATAGACCAAATTTTTAACAGTTAGGTGGGGTTGGGGGAGGGGGGCTTTGTGTATAATTTTTTTTTAAAAAAAACGCATTCCCTACTCCCTTGTGTTTAAGAACAGAAAGGGGGGAAATACCTTGTTTTAGTTTAGGTCAGTATTTTAAAAAAATATTTTTAGGCTCATACACCACTCCTTTTTCAGAGTTGCTTGATTCAGATGATTTAAGATGTTGAAATATTAATCTGTGTGATATTTGACCTTTAAAAACAAAAAGGTCATACTGTTGTACACAAGGACATTTTGTAGAAATGCTTTTATAGAAAAGCATATAAAATATGCACCTGTATTTATTTTCTGCAACAAAAAGGAATAAAGAATTTGTTGTGTGAGTTTTTTAAACTTTTATTGAGTTGTACCATTGGTTTGTTTATTAAGATACAACTCTCCAATTATAATAATGGCAACTTGTATTTTTATAGTCCTTCAAGGTTTACAAAGTGCTTTGCACGCAACAGTCTTCTAGTCTTCTAAGGTAGACAGTGCAAATATCCTTCCTTTTTCCCCCTGCCCCAGAAAAAGAAAGACTCAAAGGTTGCAATTCCATAATCATGCCACTACTAAGTATTGTAGCTAGTATTCAGACTTGGATCTTTTAACCCTAGCCCTAGCCATGTTTTCACCTTGTTATATGGCAACAATAAAACATCAAATAAGTGTTTGCTGCATTTTTCTCTTATGCTGAAACTTTCTGAAGCTACTTTTGTAGTATCAAATAGTATGTTTTTCTTTGCAGATTTCTATTCCTTTATAGAATCCTGAAGTATAAACACTTGAAGGATCTTAGCAATTATTTAGCAGTTGAGGAAACAGGTCCAAAATGAGGGAAGTAAAGAAATAGAAAAGAAGGTTCCCCAGATCTTACATTTCCTATAAACTTATTTTGTAGATTAAAAAATTAAAAGAAAAATACTCTTTTGTTTAATAAGGTTATATAGTAGGCCAGCAGCAACATTTTTATGTTGGGAACCACAAAATATTTTAAAATTAGAGATAGAATCTTTCAGTCATATGGTGTTTTCCTCCCAATTTACACTTTCTTTGCATTTATTCAATTTTCTCTTTATTTCGAAGAGAATTTAATTAGAATTGGTAAGTGAAAAACTCTTAGTTGTCACACCATTTTTCTCTTAAACTCATACACATTCCTGCTTGACTCAAATAAGAATCTTAAAAAAAAAAAAAAAAAACACCTTATCAAATTATTTTATTTTTTTTATTTTTGGTTTTAGTGCTTCATTCCATTGGATCCTGGTGGATCCAACCTATTTCCATTTTTGCCGACTGCTCTTTTTCCTCTTTTTAATATAATAATTTAAATTATATTTAATTTTCAAATTAGGAGAAACTTGATTTGCCTCCACTTCTCCCAGATTTTGAGGTATGAATTTTTCCTTAATATTTCATTAGGTGCATTTGCTGTGATTGCCTCCAACTGTATGATTTTTTTTTAAATTAAAGCTTTTTATCTTCAAAACATGCATGGTTCATTTTTCAACACTGACTTTTGCAAAACTGTGTGCTCCAAATTTTTCCTCTCCTTACCCCCTCCCCTATATGGCAAGTTATCCAGTATATGTTAAACACATGTAATTCTTCTATACATATTTGCACAAATATCATGCTGCACAAGAAAAATCAGATCAAAAAGGAAAAATAAAAGAGAAAGAAAACAAAATGCAAGCAAACAAGAAAAAGAGTGAGAATGTTATGTTATGATCTACACTCAATTCCCGCAGTCCTTGTTCTGAGTATAGATGGCTTTTTTCATCACCAGATCATTGGAACTGGCCTCAGTCATCTCATTGTTGAAAAGAGTCATGTCCATCAGAATTTATCTTCATATAATGTTGTTGCCGTGTACAGTGATCGCCTGGTCTGCTCATTTCACTCAGCATCAGCTCATGCAAGTCTCTCCAGGCCTCTCTAAAATTATCCTCCTGATCATTTCTTATAGAACAATAGTATTCCATAACATTCATATAACATAACTTATTCAGCCATTCTCCAACTGATGGGCAGGTGTCCATTGCAATTGTATGTGTTTTGTATATTCACACAGTTGTGTGAATATATTTATATAGTTTCTTCCATTGCAGTCTAAAGTTTTTAAGGGCAAGACCATCTTTTTGCTTTTCTTTGTATCCCTGGTACTTAAATGCCTGTTCACTAATTAACTACTGCTACTCACTTAAAGTGACCTTTTAAAAGTAGCTTGTTCTATGTGGGGATAGAGCACCAGCTCTGAAGTCCTCCTGGACCTGAGTTCTAATGTGACCTCAAGACACTTAACACTTCACACTTCCTAGCTGTGTGACCCTGGGCAAGTCACTTAACCCCAGTTGCCTCAGCAAAAAAAAAGAAAGCTTGTTCACTGGCAGTGATAATATTTTTGTCAAACATGCAGACCTTTTCTTTCTCTGTCCAGTCAAACTATTGTGAGGATTTAAGACATATGAATTTAAAGAAAACCTACTATGCTGAGGATTAAAGATAGATAAATGTAGTCTGCTATGTGATCCATGAGGTACAATCAGAATATTTTGGAATAAGACCAAAAAAATGAATTGAGAGACTCAAGACTGGCACTTCCATCCTTGCACTTCCTTCTGGTGTGTGTTCTAATTAAATTCCATTGTCTTTAGATGCATATTTCATTTGGATGTGTTCCCACATGATCTCAAGCTACCTTATGGAGAGGGCAGGATGCCAATAGGGAACAGAATAAACTCATATAGTGCCTACTGTAGTGCCCAGTACTGTACTAAGTACTTTGTAAATATTTCATTTGATTCTTACAACAACCCAGTGAAGTGACTCTGATGTTATCCCCATTTTATAGTTGAGGAAACTTGGGCAAATAGAAGTTAAGTGGCTTGTTAAGGATCACATAGTAAGTAAACCTGAGACCAGATTTAAACTCAGGTTTTCCTAAACTCAGGTTTTTTTCTATCCACTGTACCATGTTAACTATCCAATGGGAAAGAATGAAAATGGAAAAGCTGAATTAGCTTATAAACTAAAAAAAAAAAAAAATAAAAAATAAAAACTTATAAACATAAGGTTAATAATAAGAACTTACAGAATTATAACTAGGAATTTTTATACCTGAGGCTGGTAGAATGAAACTCATTCTACTTTAGAATGAATTTAGAAATTAGTTGAAAAGTACAGTGGGACATGTTTTGTGGGAGAAAAAGCCAGTGGCAGTTGCTAGGGAGACTACTAAGAGCAGGGAAAAGTGATAATTATGAATGGAAGTCAGTTCATTTTTATTTAATCTGGCTAACTGGATGCCAGAGTCTATAGTTTCTATGTTGTTAAAAGGTGGTAAGTGTGGTCAAAGCCCTAATTTTAGCACTCCAGATCTTAGTTTTCTTTCCCTAGATAGAGGTTTGAGAATTTGTAAGAAATAATAGAAGTGAATGATTAAAGTGAAGCACTTGGGAAATATGAATGGCAAATTAGCTTGTTGAAGTATTCCCTTCTCAGATTTATAATCATCATTAAGAACAGAGGCATTGGACTTGTCCCAAGGGCATAGCATACTTCAGTATCTTTTACCCAGTTGCTCATTTGCCCACTAGAGAGGAATATTTCAGAAAATGTACCGAATGGTCTCCCTAAGTTAGAATTCTCCCTCCAGGTGAGAAATTAGAAACATCAGAACTTAGCTCTTGAAAGAACAGAACTGGAAAGAGTTCTGTCAGTTCTAGGTTGAGAGTCTTTGACCTTGCTGAAAGAGCATATTAGTACCAAGCTGAAATTTGGAATTGTGCCTCCCAGCTCTCAAACTGTGCATACATGTAGATATAAGTGTACCATTAGTAAATCTGATGACAAAGAATTGGAAATTTGAGGGATACCATCATCAGTTGAAGAGTCACTTACCAGGTTGTTACCAAGTATGTGACGGAAATGATGAAAGGCATGGTTTCAGAGAAACCTGGTAAGACTTCTGTGA
This sequence comes from Myrmecobius fasciatus, assembly GCA_023553655.1. Taxonomy (NCBI): domain Eukaryota; kingdom Metazoa; phylum Chordata; class Mammalia; order Dasyuromorphia; family Myrmecobiidae; genus Myrmecobius; species Myrmecobius fasciatus. Next base: position 44,858 of record JAJPUD010004298.1, read on the forward strand.
ATTGATGCAGAGTAAAGTGAGCAGAACCAGAAGGATAATTTAAACAAATGACAGCAATATTGTAAAGACAAATTTAAAAGACTTAGGAACTCTGATCAATTCAGTAAGGCACCCAAACTCTGGAGAGCTCAAGATGAAACATGCTACCCACCTCTTTTTTTTTTTTTTCCCTGATGCAGTTGGGGTTAAGTGACTTGCCCAGAGTCACACAGCTAGGAAGTGTTAAGTGTCTGAGATCAAATTTGAACTCAGGTCCTCTGGACTTCAGGGCTGGTGCTGTATCCTCTGGGCTACCTAGTTGCCCCACTACTCACCTCTTAATAGAAAGGTGATAGCTCAGTGTAGAGACTGAGACAAATTTTTTTTTTTAAAGCTTTTTATTTGTATGACATGTATATGGGTAGTTTCCCAACATTGATCTTTACAAAGCTTTCCATTACAAATTTTACCCCCAGTCCCCTCCCCTCCCCTAGATGGCAGGAAGTCCACTACATGTTAATAATGTTGAAATGCTTGAGAAGTTATGCAAGAAAAATCCTATCTACAAGAAAAAAAAAGAATGAGAGAAAGGCAACACAATGCAAGCAAATGTCAATAGAGATCATGAAAATGTTACGTTGTGGTCCATATTTCATATCCCTCTCTCTGGGTGTATATGGTTTTCTTCATTGAACAATTTAAACAGGTTTGAGACAATTCTTTATTGCAGAGAGCCATGTCCATCAGAATTGATCATCATGTAATACTGTTGTTGCTGTGTATGATGATCTCCTGGTTCTGCTCGTTTCACTCAGCATCAGTTCATGCAAGTCCCTCCAGGCCTCTCTGAAATCATCCTGCTGGCCGTTTCTTACAGAGCAATAATATTCCATAACATTCATATACCATAATTTATTCAGCCACTCTCCAATTGATGGGCATCCCTTCAGTTTCCAGTTTCTAGCCACTACAAAAAGGGCTGCCACAAACATTCTTGCACAGGTGGGTCCCTTTCCCTCCTCTAAGATCTCTTTGGGATATAGGCACAGTAGAAACACTGCTGGTCAAAGGGTATGCACAGTGACAAATTTTTTTTTAAGATATAGTCAGTATGGGAATTTGTTTTGCATAACTTTACAGAAAATTTGTTCTTGCTTTCTAAATTGGGAGTGAGGGGAGAACTAAGGAGAAGAGACTAAATCTGAAAATAAAATATAACAAGCTGAATTTGAGACTGGAAATAGAGAAAACTACAACTACTCATTTAAGGACAAGCTCAACAAGTCCAGAAGATGCACCTGTCCAACAGAGACATGATCTCCTGTGACAAACTAACCCAGTTTAGCAGTGTATCAGTGCAGATTTGGCCATTATCAACACTCTGTAAGGAATCTTTGGAGAGAAAAAAAAATCATTAACTTTCTTCCTAGAATTATGAATTCCAAATATGAGTAGCAATGTCAACTATGTTTCTGACGTTTCCCTCACTTCCATTGTATTTTGAAGTTTGTGTCTTTTCTCTTCCCCAGACCCAACATAATTTGTTGTTTGGGAGAAGGAAAATTTTTTTTCCCCAATAATTACTGTTCTCACTATGTCATTTGAGTAAATAATCTTTGCTAAGAACTAAGGAAGTATACTGTTTATTGTTTATGAGAAGCACACAGGAGGCCTTCGGTAAAAAGAGTCTGTCTGGCAATACTACTCTGTTGTATGGATATGCATACAGGTTGGGGAAGTGACCCTGTAAGGCATGTTACAAACTAATAGAACCTGAATGTTTCATTTTAGGCTTGCCCTGGGGTCAGAAAGGTATTTTAGTCTTCAATAGGTTTTGTACAAGAGTTGACTTTTAAGTGCTATTTTCCTTACTGCCTTTCATTGGCATAATAATAAGGGTAAACTTCTAAGTAACATATGTCCAGGTTATTGTGTAACAGAAGTTTGTTTTGCAGTTTAGTTGGTTACTAGGTACCCTGGCTGACATATTAACACATTTGTAAAAGACTGAGTGTAAAAAATGCACAGGTTAAATTCCAATTAAACCATTTCCAGAAAATGAGGGGAAGTTTGTTGTTGTCGGTAATCATGCATTTAGACATGCAGCCAATGCCTGATTTAATTAGAGGAGGTGATGTGGTTCATTGGATAAAGTAATGCACCTACTGAGGATATGATTTTGAATTTCATCTCTGTTGATTAGGAGCTGTATAATTTTGGGCAAATCACTACTTATCTGGGTTTCAGTTTCTCCTCTACTAAATGAGTTTGGGCTAAATGACCCCAGAGTTCTCCTCTTACTGTAATACTAATGGAAATCAGATTTGGAAAGAGAAGTGTACAGCTATATCCCTGAATTTAATATCAAATGAAGTCAGAGTAATAACCTCTGAAGGAAGGAACCTCAGATTTGTCTAAAAAAGATCTAGAAGTGGTCTTACTGATTGTCAGAAAAACGGTATGTTTGCTTTTTCAATGTATTTAAAGAACCCAGTAATCCCAAAAATAATTGAATTATTTTAATGCCAGGTTCTTTTACTTTTCTGGGAGAATGAGTCAACTAATTTTCAAAAGCCACTAAGAGAGGAAGAGTTCCCTCAAAAAGGACTAGACTTTCTTATGCCTTCATGCCTATGTTCTTTATAGTCACAATCCTGTCTTTGTAAGGGAAGCTGTGCAAAGTTGCCAGTCTAACTTCCTCCAGAGCCATCTGGGTCCAGTAGCAAGATACAGATCAGGACACTGGAGATGGCCCTGGACCCAGTGAGAAACCTTGGCCTTTTTAAGCTAAGGTCTTTTAACAGCTCTGTAGACTTGTAGCTTTGGATCCTATGCAGTCCCTGGTCATATGATTTTTTAAGCAGAGGCTAGGAAACCAAATGAGTTGTACTTTGAAGCTGTCCTTGCCCCATGCAGATATGTCGTGGGCCGATAATGACATCATCCATTTGGTTTAATCATAAATTCCTAACAAGAAAGCCCATCACAACCTGGTTTGTTCCTTTTTTGCCCTCATTCAGTCCTGTGCTGAAACAGAAGAGATCATGGCAGACAATTCCACCAGTGATCCTCATTTTAGGCAACAGCTTAACGTGATTGATATTGTTGTCATCGTGGTGTATTTTGCTTTAAATGTAGCTGTGGGAATATGGGTGAGTCCCAAATGGAAGCTTCTTGCATTTGACTTTTTGAAACTTAGGACATTTTTTATTTTCTAGTAGGTTTCTGGAGATGATAGCATGGTATAGTGGAGAGAGTCTAGGACTTGGAAATAGGAATTCCTGGGTACAAATCCTTTCTTTGACATTTATAATCTGGTCAACTTAATTCCTATGTGCCTGATATGACTTCCTAAGGCTATCTCTTGAGTTTCTTCATCAGTCAAATGAGGAACAGTAATAATATTTCCTACTCTTCCTTCTTCACAAACTTGTTGGGAGGATCCCAAAGTATTTTGAAAAGTATGAATTAAATGCTGAGCAAATGGAAAAATTTTATGTGGTAGTAATGGAAGCCTGGTATACTGGAAAGGGCAGTGAACTAGGAGCTGGGAAAGATCTTGAATTTTGCCTCTGATATATAACTGGTTTTGTAACTCTGGGCAAGTTACTTGACCTGGTTGAGCCTAAGTTTCCTCATCTGTGAAATGGGAATAATACCAATATTCCAATTTAGGCAATAGCAAATGCAGTTTGGAGAACAAATGAAACAGTACATATAAGGTGTTTTATAAACTTTAGAGTACTATATAAATACAATTTTTTTTGCTATTATTATTATTATCATACTCCAGCTGTGAGAAATAGTGCTGTGTGGTGGATAGAGACTTTATTGGGATTAAAATGACCTAAGCTTTTGATAGGTAATGTCTGTTTGACACTAGGCAAGGCAACTCTCTAAAACTAGAAGTTCCCCAAGATGTAGTAGGGGAAAGTTCTTTAATTTTTTTTTTAATTTTCAATTAAACATTTATTTTGTCTTCCTCCTACCACCCTTTGCTCCAGTTGGAAAAAAGGAAAGGAAAGAAAAGGAAGAAAAAAAAAAAAAAAACAAACCAGAACCTTTGTAACAAATGTTCAGTCAGACAAATTAAATCCTCAGGTCCAAAAAGGTATGTCCTATATTGCATCTTGAATCTATTGTTTAGATGAATCTTTGTTAGAAGATGGATAGCTTGCTTCATTAGTTAGACAATTCACTGGGCAGTCCTACCTAAAAAAATTCAAAAATCTACCCCTCTCCCTGTCAAGATCAGTTGTGTATGAGCAACAAAGTATTTGAAGTCCATCAGCTAGATTCAAGCACAGAAAGATTTGAGTGACAGTTATTCAGAAACTAGCATTTATTAATCACCTATGTGCCACACATTGTGTTAAGTTCTAAGGATATCAAGAAATGTAAAATTAAGTCTCTAATCTCAAAGAACTCTGTTTAAAGGGGAAGACAATATGCAAAGAAGTGTATATTGACAAGAAATATACAGATTAAATTAGGTATAGTCTCAAGGAAGGCACTAAGATTAAAGAGGAATGGGAAAGGCTTTTTAATGTGGGATTTTAGCTGCGATTTGAACCTTCTGTTCTGTTTGATGTTGGACCTGAAGAATTCTAGGACAGGCTTTCCTTGAAAATGACGGATCTCTAATTTGGTTTCTTACCTTGCCCTGTACCTACCATGCTTCAGTGCTACAGATTTCCAGCAGTGTTTTTGCATGTAATTTAGGTAAATTGGCTCTCTGTGGAAAAGTTCTGATATTGCATTCAGTTCTGCTTTGGATGAGTAACAACAGATGTCCCCACTCACTTTCTGTGCATTATTCTAAGCCTCCCCACCCCGCTTGTGCTGCAATCACAGAAGTGTAATAGTAGGAGGTTCTGATCAGTGGGAAAAGCTAACAGAAGACCTGGATAGTGGGACTTTTAGCAAATTTTTCAGCCTCTCTTGAGCCTTATTTGTAAAAGGAAGTAACAAATGGCAGCCTAGGTCATGGAAAAGGCACTGGATTGAATCCCAATACTACCTCTTAATAACTGTGTGAATCTGGGTTAGGCACTTTCAGTTCTTCCAGTTCTAAATTTTGTTGTCCCATGACCTACCCTATTTATCCAAAAAGACTATTAGTAGGATTATATGAGGATCAGAGAATTTAAATGAATTTTATCACTCAAGTAGTTCAACCCAAGCAAGTATTCTCCAACACCAACAAGTTGTCATTTAATCTTTCTAAAAAGACAAGATGTGAGGAATTCACTACCTTCTATGACAACCTATCTCTTTTTTTCTTTTCTTTTTCTTTTTTTTCCTGAGGCAATTGGGATTAAATGACTTGCCCAGGGTCACACAGCTGGGAAGTGTTACATGTCTGAGATCAGATATGAACTCAGGTCCTCCTGACTATCCACTGTACCACCTAGCTGCTTCCCCCCCCCCTTTTATAAACATAGCTTGAAGCTGCAATTTTATATGTAAGATGAGAGAGATTTAAGATTTCCCTCAGCCCAACTCAATTGACATCATAGCATTTAGTTTCAGATTATGAGATTTAAATATGGAAGCAAAATGTCAAACTAACTGGAAAATTGTGTCCATTATCCATCTGTTCTAGGAAAGGGAGTCCAACAAAAATATTTATTAAGAAATGTGAGTTGGAGGTGTTCCCCAACTATGAGAAAATGAGGTAACTATGGCGCATCTTGCAGGGAAATTGGGGCCAGACGAGAGTCTCTCAGCTCTCTGTTGGGGGAAAAAAAAAAAAAAAAAGACTCCCTAACTGCCAACACCAAGCTTCCATCAGATTTTTTCATGGCATAGGGCCAGGACTGGGATACTAGCCAAAAAAGGGAACCTAACCTATCCATGCCTAAAAAAAAAAGGAAAACAATTTTTAAAAAAATGGATAAATAGACTGGGGTAGAAATTAATAATGGAATCCACTCATTTTAGACTGGTGAGTGGGATCTAAAAATCTGTACTTGATTCATATCATTTCTCATTCCATCTTTCACAGAAGAAAGACTGGGACTTAAAAAGAAAAGGCATTTTTTAAAAATTAATTAAAGCTTTTTATTTACAGAACATATAAGTGATTTTTCTTTCTTTAATTAATTAAAGCTTTTTATTTACAGAACATATAAGTGATTTTTCTATATTGACCTTTGCAAAAATTTTTTTTGTTCCAAATTTTTCCCTCCTTCCCCCCACCCCCACCACTAAATGACAGGTAGTCTAATACATGTTAAATTGTATGACAAATCCAATATATGTATATATATCTATACAGTTACCTTACTGCACAAGAAAAATCAGATCTAGAAAGAGAAAAAAAAAAAAAAACAACAACCTAAGGAGGAAAACAAAATGCAAGCAAATATTCACAGAAATTGTTAAAATGCTGTGTTTTGGTCCACACTCAGTTCCCACAGGCCTCTCTCTGGATGTATATGACTATGTTCATCACTGAACAATAGGAACTGGTTTGAATCACCTCATTGTTTTTTTTTTGTTTTTTTTTTTTGCTTTTTGCTGAGGCAATTGGGGTTAAGTGACTTGCCCAGGGTCACACAGCTAGGGAATGTTAAGTGCCACCTAGCTACCCGAATCACCTCATTGTTGAAGAGAACCATGTCCATCAGAATTGATCATCACATAGTCTTGTTGCTGTGTATAATGATCTGGTTCTGCTTATTTCTCTTAGCATCAGTCCATGCAAGTCTCTCCAGGCCTCTCTGAAATCATCTTGTTGGTCGTTTCTTACAGAACAATAATATTCCGTGACATTCATATACCATAATTAATTCAGCTATTCTCCAATTGATGGGCATCCATTTGGTTTCCAGTTTCTAGCCACTACAAAAAAGGGCTGCCACAAACATTTTTGCACATGTGGGGCCCTTTCCCTCCTTTAAGATCTCTTTGGGATAAAATCCCAGTAGAAACACTGCTGGGTCAAAGGGTATGCACACTTTGATAACTTTTTGAGCATAGTTCCAAATTACTCTCCAGAAAGGATCCATTCACAGTTCCACCAACAATGCATCAGTGTCCCAGTTTTTTCACATCCCTCCAACATTCATCATTATCTTTTCCTGTCATCTTAGCCAATCTGACAGGTGTGTAGTGGTATCTCAGAGTTGTCTTAATTTGCATATCTGATCAATAGTGATTTGGAGCACCTTTTCATATTATTAGAAATAGTTTCAATTTCTTCATCTGAAAATTGTTCATATCAGGAGCTATATGAGTAAAACTACAAAACACTCTCCACACAAATAAAGTCAGATCTAAACAATTGGAAAAATATCAAGTGCTCTTGGATAGGTCGAGCAAATATAATAAAGATGGCAATACTACCTAAACTAATCTATTTATTTAGTGCTATACCAATCAAACTCCCAAGAAATTATTTTACTGACCTAGAAAATATAACAAAATTCATCTGGAAAAACAAAAGGTCAAGAATTTCAAGGGAATTAATGAAAAAAAAAAAAAGCAAATGAGGGTGGTCTACTTTACCAGATCTAAAACTATATTATAAAGCAATGGTCATCAAAACCTTTTGGTACTGGCTAAGAAACAGAGTAGTTGATCAGTGGAATAGGTTAGGTTCACAGGACAAAATAGTCAATGACTATAGTAATATAGTGTTTGATAAACCCAAAGACCCCAGCTTTTGGGATAAAAACTCACTATTTGACAAAAACTGCTGGGAAAATTGGAAACTAGTATGGAAGAAACTAGGCATTGACCCACACCTAACACCATATACCAAGATAAGGTCAAAATGGATTCATGATCTAGACATAAAGAATGATATTATAAACAAATTAGAAGAATGTAGGATGGTTTACCTCTCAGATCTGTGGAGGAGGAAGAAATTTGTGAGCAAAGAAGAACTAGAGATCATCATTAATCATAAAATAGATAATTTTGACTATATCAAGTTAAAAGCTTTTTTTTTTTTACAAACAAAATGAATGCAGACAAGATTAGAAGGGAAGCAGTAAACTGGGAAAACATTTTTACATTCAAAGGTTCTGATAAAGGCCTCATTTCTAAAATATATAGAGAATTGACTCAAATATATAAGAATTCAAGGCATTCTCCAACTGATAAATGGTCAAAAGAAAATGCATTTTTAATAAAAACTTTCTTAATAGGTTGGACCATCTGTAGCTCAGTATTAGAATTGGGCTCCTGGGCAGTGCCCTCCCTGAACTTCCTCATATCTTTAGATAATCCAGTTAAAAGAACTTTTCTATTAGAGTCTAAGAATTATTAGATTTAAGTAGTGCTGAGTACATTTCAAATTTTTATACTCGAGATCTTTCTTTCTGATTGCTTGTAATATTTTTCCCTTGACCTGAAAATTATAGAGGTTAGCTATGATGTTCCTAGGAGTTTTCATTTTAAGATTTCTTTCAGATAATTAGTCACTTCTTTCTATTTTACTTTGCCCTATGATTCTAATAGATTTGGTTGATTTTCTCTTATAATATGACATTTAGGCTTTTTTGGGGGTATTGGCTCCATGATTCTCAAACTATCTCTCCTTGATCTATTTTCTAGATTAGGTGTTTTGATATGAAATACCTTATATTTCTAGCAAAGTTGCAAGATACAAAATAAATCCACATAAATCATTAGCATTTTTATATATTACCAACAAAGTTCAGCAGCAAGCGATATAAAAAGAAATAACTGTCAATAGTATAAAATATTTGGGAATCTATCTGCCACGTAAAAGTCAGGAACTGTAAGAACTAAACTTCAAAACACTCTCCACACAAATAAAGTCAGACCTAATCAGTTGGAAAAATATCAAATGCTCATGGGTAGGCCAAGCGAATATCATAAAAATGACAATACTACCCAAACTAATTTACTTATTTAGTGCCATACCAATTAAACTCCCAAGAAATTATTTTACAGATCTAGAAAAAATAGTAGCAAAGTTCATCTGGAAGAACAAAAGGTCAAGAATTTCAAGGGAATTAATGAAAAATAATGCTGATGAAGGTGGCCTTGTTGTACCAGATCTAAAACTATACTATAAAGCAGCAGTCATCAAAACCATTTGGTACTGGCTAAGAAATAGAGTAATTGATCAGTGGAATAGGATAGGATCACAGGACAAACTAGGCAATAACTATAACAATCTAGTGTTTGATAAACCCAAAAACCCCAGCTTCTGGGATAGGAACTCACTATTTGACAAAAACTGCTGGGAAAATTGGAAACTAGTAAGGAAGAAATTACGGCTTGACCCACACCTAACACCACATACCAAGATAAGATCTAAATGGGTTCATGATTTAGGTATAATGATATTATAAGCAAATTAAAGGAACATAGGATAGTTTACCTCTCAGATCTGTGGAGAAGGAAGAAATTTGCCCAAAGAAGAACTAGAACTCTTAGTTGAACACCAGATAGATAATTTTTGACTATATTAAGTTAAAAAGTTTTTATACAAACAAAACTAATGCAGACAAGATTAGGAGGGAAGTAATAAATTGGGGAAATCATCTTTACATTTAATGGTTCTGACAAAGGCCTCTTTTCTAAAATATATAAAGAATTGATATATTTATAAGAATTCAAACTATTCTCCCATCGATAAATGTTCAAAGGATATGAACAGATAATTTTCAGAAGATGAAATTAAAACTATTTCTAGTCATATGAAAAGGTGCTCCAAATCACTATTGATCAGAGAAATGCAAATTAAGACAACTCTGAGATACCACTACACACCTGTCAGATTGGCTAAGATGACAGGAAAAGATAATGATGAATGTTGGAGGGATGTGAAAAAACTGGGACACTGATGCATTGTTGGTGGAACTGTGAATGGATCCAACCATTCTGGAGAGTAATTTGGAACTATGCTCAAAAAGTTATCAAAGTGTGCATACCCTTTGACCCAGCA